>PVJH01017694.1:0-47145 GCA_004026705.1 Nesogale talazaci | reverse complement strand
CTGTCACATAAATTTGTGGAAATGTCTTGAAAAATGACAAAGTAAATAGCCATTCTTCTAAAAAAAATCAATGTTTTACAAGAAATATAATTTTGCATCTTTTAATAGTCAGTTTACCAAAAGGATTGTGTTTGGAGTAAATTTCTTATAGACAATGTATACTTCGGTGAAGTTTTCAACCTACAATGCCAATATATTTCACCAAGTTGATATAATTAGACAATTTCTATTTATTGTAATTCTGGGTATATTGATGTGTAAGTCTACCTTTTAGTGTGTTCTGTTGTTTTTCAGTTCTCTGAATTGCTTCCCTCATGCTTGCTTTCTTGTGGGTTCTTCGGACAGGTTTTAGAGTTCCATTTTGATTAACTGCAATCTTTTATTGTATTTCTCTGTATAAGTTTTACAGTGTTTCCTCTAGGTAGTGCATACTACTTATGCAATTTTTCATTGACTACTAGTATTCAAATTTTACTAGTATGAGTGAAGTATAGAAATCTTAATGCCCTCTATGTCCTTCCCTTCTAGAGATAATGTAATTACCATAAATAGTTCCTATCCACATATGAGACTCATTCACATTAGCTAGTGCTATTATTTTTTTCTACCATTAAATAAAATTTAGAAAATCCAAGAGCAAATAATCAGTCTTATTTTATTCTATCTGTTATTCTTGCCTTCTTTCTGATATGGAGGAGGAATAGGTGGTATAGGTGTAGGGCGCTAACTGCAAGGTGGGCAGTTCAAAACCACCAATGGCTCTCTGGGAGAAACTTTGGCCTTTGTACTCCCATAAAGATTTGCCATCTCAAAAACCCACAGGGGCAGTTCCACCCTGTTCTACAGGGCCACCATGAGTCAGAAATTACTCAAGGACAATGAGTTTGGGTTTGGGTTTTCTGATACATGAGAGCATTTTATTTCCCTTCTGTCTAGAAAGGTTTCATTAATCTTTTTTTTTGAGAATAGCTTGGCCGGGAACAAATTCTCTTAGTTTTCCCTTATGGGTTAATGCCTTGATTCCCCCTTCTTCATGCCTAAAGCATAATGTCACTGGGTGTAAATATGGGTCTTTTCTCTCTGTACTTGACAAATGTTATGCCTATTTCTTCTATAGTTTCTCCCTGCCTGCCCCCTTAACAGTTTTACTCACAAGTAATTTACATGTCATGTAATTCAATAGTCTAATCATATCGCTGAGAATTGTATAATCACACCCACATGCGTTGCAGCAGAGACCCAAAGCCCATCTTGGACAGTGGAACATCCCCCTACAGTGGGCTCACAGGGTCAATCAGGGTGCAGTAGAACACTAATGGGCCACACAATATACCTGTTTCCTGGAGATCACCTAACCACCCACCAACATGGCCTCAATACTGCCTCCCAATCTAGGCTAGATGGGAGCATGTAAACAGGTATAAACAAGAGATAAAACTCACAACACGTGGAACCCAGGAATAGGAATGGGAATAGATACCAAAAGGGTAGGGGGATGAAGAGGAGAAATGGGGAAAGAGGGACCCAGGTCGCAACGAATGGCTCCTAACCACACACCCCCAGTCAAGGGGAAGAACAACAGAAACCAGAGAGGAAGGGAGATGGGGCTCAGAGTGAGACTTCAAAATAACTTACAATCTACAATCTGTCAGAGGGCTGATGTGGTGGGCGAGAGGAGGAGCTAATCCCAGGGACTCAATGGAAAGTAAATGTCTAGAAAAGAAAGATGGAATAAATATACTAATATTCTGGATACAATTCATGGATGATTGGTTTGCAACAAGAGTTGTAAGAGCCCACAGTAAAATAGGGGGGAAATGACCCCCACATGAATTATAAAATATTCCCTCTCCCCCATGGTCAAATCACCTATGATTCATAAAATCACAATCCCTTCTAGTATTCCCTTCCCCTTCCCATTTTCATTAGTTACTCCCCAAATCCCCTGTCCCTCCCTGTCTTCCCCTACCCGACTCCTGTATATCCTATATATCCCCTTGCATCAGGTATTACCATTATGCCTCCACTCCTCCTGTGCTCCAAAACTGGAGACCAAACAAAAAGCAATATAAAATACAATTGCATTAAGATGGCAAGGGTAAAAATGTAATAGAATTCAGACTAAAATACTAATGATGCATAAAAAAGGAAATAACCCCCCAATAATAATAAAAGGCCAGAGGGAAAAATTCTGTCATGGAACCAGTAAAAGATACTAGCACCCAGAAGAAATGCAGGTCGAGACTATAGGGAGGTCAACTGGCCAAGTGTCAAGCTGGATCCAGCACCATCAAGATGACAATGGTCTTTGCCTCATAATGAGGTTGATTGAGACTCTTGCCTGTGGCTGAGCAGCTCTGCCGGTGGCCAATCTGACCCAATACTATGCAGATGGTTTGGGACTCTCACCAGCCCCCATAGTTCTCCTCAAATTAGGTGTGCATAATATTTGCTCTGATGGCTTTTCTCCTCAGCATATTCAAGATTTGTAATTGTCATCTTTGGATCTCACAAGCTTGTGTGCTTCCTCGTGTGGACTTAGTTGATTCCTCAATGATGGCTACTTGTTGTAATACAAGCCTAAAAGACCACAGATACTATTCCAATTGATAGCCAGGCACCGTCTGTTAATTTCACCACACTTTGCCACAGCACCTTATCTTCAGTGACCATTTCATGAAGGTGAAGTTGTAGCAGGGCCATGATGTATGAACTAATTATTCTTAAGTTAGAGCTAATATTTAGTGTGAGCCCCAAACCTATTGGAGTCTATTTTTTTTCCTGTGACTTGGAAGCCAATACATATGATAGGCTACCAAAAAAAAAACCCCAACTTTTTTTCAAGCTCTGTATCTAATTTCTTTTACAAAACAGCCTTATTGCCTTCAAAGTATTCTCCTACACTTAATATATTTGTCAAATCCATGATTCCATTCTTGGAAAGATTTTTCAAACTGATCTCTTTGAATGCCTGACCTATTTAGCACCACCCTTATTTTTTTCTTCACCTCTTCTACATCATCAAATTGCTGTACTATCATGTCCTTCTGCATTCATGGAAACAAAAAGAAGGTACATGGAGCAAGGTCAGGTGAGTAAGGTGTGTGCAGCAACACAGGCATGCCAATTTTTGCCCAAAACCGGTGCACTGAGATGGCTGTGTAAGTAGGTAAATTGCTGTGGTGGCAAACCAGTCCCCAGCCTGCCACAAATCATGCCATTTTTTGTCATACACTGCTATGTTATCATTCCAGAACTTCTAAATATAAAGCTTGAATAACATTTTGAGCTGGTGGCAGGAACTCCAAAGGCACTATGAATAGTTATGACATCTCCTTTCTGACCCACAATGCGACAGGGGCAGCACTGGAGTCGAGTCTGACACCCCCACATTAGGTAAGACAAAGGAAACACAACAGAGCACCAAGGGGAACAAAGCGACAGAGTCTCCAAGAGATTTTAAAAATTGATTTTGGCCAGGGGGGCAGGGCTTGCAACTGCATCAAAGCCAATCAGAAAGCATTCCTAAGAGTCACAGTCAGACCTGGAACCATTCATAGGCTTCTTTGTCCTTTTTTCTTTCATGTCTATGTATATAAGATAGGCAGGCTAAACGATATTGAGGAGAAAACAATGGGACTTGCAGTTCTGGGGAGACAGGGGAGAGGAAGGGGTAAAGAAGAAGGGAGGGGGATGCCCCAAACTCAGGACATGGAAAAAAAAGAGATCTAACATTGATGTTGAAGACAGCAGAGAGTGCCTGGTGGGGTTCAATCAAATGCCGTGCAGCCAACAGGAAGTACAGAGAGTCAAATGAAGGTCAAACATGATAGTGGGGCAGGAGGAAAGTAAAAAGAAAAGAGGAAAGAACTCAGAGGCAAAAGACAATTATAGAGGTATAAATATACGCATGTTCTTTTATAAATATATTAATATATAATGCTATAGATATAGGTCCATGCACATATATTTATAGGTTAAGTATTAAAGTAGCAGACAGACCTTGGACCTCTACTCAAGTCTGGTCTCAATGCAAGAACACTTTGTTCTAATAACCTTGCTTTCTGTGGTACTCACATTCCTGACACAATCACTGAAGATAAAATTGAGTAAAAATTAATGAGGTGATAAAACCTGATAGTGTCTGGTTACTACAAGATATACCATCTGGGTTCTTAGAAACTTGAAGTTAAACAAGTGGGCATCCATCAGGGAAGTAACAAAGCCCACATGGAAGAAGAAACCCACCTATGTGATCATGAGGTGTCAACACAATCAGATACCAGACATCAGAATACCCAAAACAAACAAACATTTTGATGCAACTGAGTGGGAACAGAATGGAGACCCAAAGTCCATCTGTAGACAATTGGACATCGCCTCACAAAAGGTTCACAAGGAAGGGACGAGTCAGTCAGAGTGCAGTATAGCACTAATGAAACTCTAGTTCTTTAATGCTTCCTCCTCCTCTTCCCTACACCCACCCACTATAATGACCCCAGTTCTATCTTACAAATATGCTTAGAATAGAGCATGTACAGTGGTACAGATCAGACTTATCAGCACATACAATCCAGGGCAGAAAAACACCTCAGGATCAATACTGAGAGTATGGATACCATGAGGGTAGGAGGGAATGTAGTGGGGGGTGGAGAGAAGGGGGAGGCAAGAGGAACTGAGTGTAATGGTCAACATACAACCCCCTCTCCCCAAGGGGATGAACAATAGAAACATGGGTCAAAGGAGATAGCAAAGAATGTGAAATATGAAAATAAAATAATTTATAAAATATCAAGGGATCACGAGGGTGGAGGGTAAAGGAGGAAGGGGGTTGGAAAGGATGAACTGGTAGCAAGGGCTCAAGTAGAAAGAATATTTTTTGAAAATGATGATGGCAATATATATACAAAAGTGCTTGATACAATTGATGTATGGATTGTTAAATATAGGGACTCCATATAAGAGCTGTAAGAGAACCCTATAAATGATTTATTTAAATTGTAAAACATAACCATTAAAGAAAGAAAAAATATAACCAGGGAGAACCTCCCCAGGCAACACCATTATGTGCATCATCTCAGGCCAAGTTGCTCGGGGTTCTCTTAGCAGGGAAAATTGCATAATACAAAGCTCCACTCTGCCCTGCCCAATGCAATTCCGATATGGGGGAGGTACGCCCTTGTATGTAATATCCTTCCATAATTCAATCATGTCAAACTTAATTTGGCAATTTATTCTATCATTATACATTGTTTTCCAAAAGATACTTTTCTTCCTGGGACTTTTTGACATCACCTCCCTGTTATCTTCCCCACACCTCTATATATTCTGTCCTCCAAACCCCTGCTAAAATTTCTTTCTCTGTAGGATCAACATCTCTGGTTCTCATTTACTGAATAATAAGTCAACAAATAACATATTTCCAAGAAGATGAATCCCATCCTAATATAAAGAAGGATAAGCAGAATGTTGTAGAATGGTCATCACAGGATTTCCAGGATAATATATATCTGAATACAGGATGTTGATGTACCAAGACCTATTTGCCAACCAACAGCACACCGTTCTTGGTACAGCAGTCTTCTTCTATCTCAGACACCATGTGCTTTTAGGTTTAAGTCCTCAGGTTACAAGTGTGTCTGGGTAAAGTCCAGCTCACCCAGCGGAGTTTTCATATGGAGTCTCCATGATGAAGCCTCTGAAGTATGGTGTGCCCCCCCCCCACCCCAAATCCAGGATCCAGTGTCTTAGCGATCCCAGTTCCCGGAATACCCACAGATGTCCTGGATCAATTCTGTCCCCCTGCTGTAAGTCACTAAAGATCCTCCCCACCTAATGATCCTAAGAACATCCTCACACTCTCCTCCCCTGATCTGGCAGTCAGCCCTCAGTCCCCTACCCCCAATAGACAGGTATCAATTAGCCTGACTTGACCATTCTCTCTCCCCTCTCCTGAGCTGCCCCTCCCATCAGTAAGCCTCATCCCACAGACAAGGCCACATTACTCTCCAAGGACCTCACCCTAGTTCCAGATGGCTACCACTTAGCAATTGTGAGGGGTTCGTACACAAAATGGAATACTATGCATTCCTAAAAAATAGTGAGGAAACACCTCAACTCCTGGAGGGATCTGGAAGACATTACGCTGTCTGAAGTTAGCCAAAAACTAAAGAACAAATACTGTGTGAGTCCACAGCCATAGGAACAAGAAGCAGAATGAGCATAAGTTCAGCTTGCATGCCAGCCAGTTTTCTGGTCAGGACCAGACAGTTTGGTAAAGAGCTGGACCAGTGCCAATGAACCACACATCATCCACTCCAGGACAAATAAGGCGGGTCTCTTGGCCAGAGGGCACTTCTTGACTCCTCTAGTTTCTAAACATAAATGTGTTGTCATTTGTGGTCTTTCCCCAATAGATAAGGTTTTGAGTCACTGCAAGTGCCTTAAAGGTTTTGTTGTCTTTCAGATTAAAACAAAAGACTTC
Organism: Nesogale talazaci; assembly: GCA_004026705.1. Lineage (NCBI taxonomy): Eukaryota > Metazoa > Chordata > Mammalia > Afrosoricida > Tenrecidae > Nesogale > Nesogale talazaci. The sequence goes on along the minus strand of PVJH01017694.1, from coordinate 40,661 downwards.
CCCAATAAAATGATTTTTAGATTAATTTATATATTTAAGTGTAGACTTATTTGATTTACTCACCTCTTGAATTTATAATTATGCTATTCACCCAGTTTGGAGAAATGCACAACCATTATTTCTCAGGATATTTTTCAACTCTGCCCTCTCGACCTTCTCTTTCCTTTCTCCTTTCTACAAAAGATTACATATATTGTTATAATCCCATATGTCTCCATCCCTTTGCTTATTTTTTAAGTTCTTTTTTTCTTACTGGGTCATTTATATTTTTCTAATTTCAAGTCATTGATTTTTTTCCTTTGTCTACTCTGTTATATTTTTATCAGATACATGGAGATTGATTAAATTGGGTTATGATATCTTAAGTTCTAAAATTTCCATTATAGATGCTTCTTCCTGTTAGCAAATATTCATATATTATAGAGCTTTGCTTAGTCTTTACTGAGGCTTTCAAGCTATGATTTGTTTCAAATGTATTTTATAATTAGAGTACTTATTGTGATGAATACTATTCTGAGTACTTAAAAAAAAACCTGTTCAATAGATTCTAATAGCCATGTTTTCATGTTAATGTCTATGGATTGTGATTTCATACTCGAGTTGAGCTCTTCCTAGTCATTAATATTAAATTTTTCTGTAGTTTTGCTGAAAGCTAGGCATTTATAGGATTTTGTTATAATGATCTGGATATCTGAATTGTGATAGACTTCTTCTGCCTCTGATTCCACTTCTACATACCATAAGCAAAGCCATCTTGGTTCTGCCAGGTGGGTGTGCATATTTAGGTTCTTCTCTTGAATTCCAGGAATGCTTGAAATGACCATAGTGTTGCTGCCAAACATAACATTCACTGACTTTCCACTAGACCTCTGCTGTGCACAGGGTAAGGCCTGTCTTACACACAAATGATCATGGCGAGTGTGAAAGTTCACTAACGTTGGGAGCAGAGGTGGTCTCCCTGCATCTTGAAGGACAGAGACCCTGGCTTTCTACTTTGGCCTCCTCTCATACCACTTTGTTGTTGTTTGGGCGGGGTGAGGGAGGGGGACATGAATTGATTCAGACTTACAGTGACTTTATACACAAAAGAACAAAGCACGGCCAGGCTCTGTTCTAGTCTCATAAATGTTATATTTGAGTCCATTTTTGCAGCTTCTGTGTCACTGTTTCTCATCAGGGATCATCCTTTGTGAAGAACCTTTGACTTTACTAAGCAAGGTGTCCTTTCCCAGGGATTGGTCTGACCTGAAACCATGTGCAAAGTATGCAAGATGATATTTCACAACCTTCAGTTTAAGGAGCATTCTTGCTGCATGTCCTCTCAGACAGATTTGCTTATTCCCTTGGTAGTCTATGGTACTTTCAATATTCTTCATCAAAGCATTATATTGCCTCAGATATAGGCTTTCTGGGGCTTTGTAAATCTTTACAGGTGCAGACAGCACAGAGTGGCTGGTGGATTTGAATAGCCAATCTGTGCTTAGCCATCCAATGCTCACCCTACAGTCCCACCAGGACTCCTTTCTTCCCTAACACCCTAATTCAAAGACATCTGTTCTCTCGCCTTCCTTATCCACTGTCCTACTTTCAAGAGTATATGAGACAATTGAACATATCATGGCTTGACTCAGGTACATTACTGTCTCTACTCTTGGACACTTTATATAAATCGTGCACAGCAGATTTACCCACTCTGATCAACTCAAGTTGTTGCTCAAGTCAATTCACACAGTGACACCATCGGGCAGGGTGGAACCACCCCTATGGGTTTCTTAGACTTTCACTCTTTATGAGAGTAGAAAGCCTCATCTTTTCCTGCTGTAGCAGCTGGGGATTTCAAACCCATGCTGCCGGCGCCTACATACCTGCCCAGATGTAATAATGTGGGGATCGTACCTGGCAAGGATGGGGATCGAGATTCTTTACTCACCCATTGCTGGAGACGGTGCTGTGGGACTCCATTCTTACTATTATGTCTATCAGAGCTAGAGCAGCTATTATTGAAAAGTACTTTGCCTTCAAATGCTTCTCTTCTTTTGTTGAATGGAGAAAGTGAGCTTTTCTTGAAGCTTATTTGTCCAGATCTGTTGTTGTTTCTGTGTTGCTAAATGCCCCAGAAAGGAAATTGGGGCAAACCAGGCAAAAGAAAACCTCAGAAATTCAAATTGCTTTTCCAGTTCCAAGGTACCTACATGGTTTTTCTTATTCTCATCACTGTACCAAGTTTCCTGTGTCTGTTCTATACATATCATCCAAATATTTTAGTTGTTCTTCGAGGAAAAGGGCACAGTAAGGCTTCTCCATTTTCCCTGGACTAGAGTTTTCATTGTAATTGTAATGCACGATTTTCCTTTTTTTCCTCTTCATGTAACATTGTTTTATTTTTATGAGAATTAGATCTTCCACTCTCATAAAAATGCCATGTGAAGAAATTATATAATGCATATGAATTACCATAGCAAGAAGTCAAAGTACTGCCATTAAGAGCTAAGAGCATTTTATATCATATAAAAAAATTGGGATGTGGGAATAAAATAATTGGTTTTTATCCTGACTGATTTTTGAGGTTTGCATGGTCACTTTCTCAGAATGCAATTATTCATACTTTACTAAATGCTTTTAGAACAATGTCCAAATATAACTTCTATGGGCCACGAGGGCTATATAAAGATTTAAAAGCAAAACCCCTGAAATCTCATGTTCTTTTCAATTTGATGTTAAATCAGCAGCACTATACGAAGTTCCTTGCCAAACCTTTTAGCAAGCAGATTCAAGCAGTTACAGTCTCACAATGTCAAGGACCTGGGGAAATGAGACAAGTAAGTAACAATGGCATCAACCATGAAGATGGAATTGTGATGCTATTTAAAGTCCAATCAGTGGTTCCTTGACATTTATGACAATAAAAATGGCTGTCAAGATGTATGAGCATTTGGGCACAAGATCAAAGAAGCAGAGATGCTGCAGCAGAGCAGAGAATCAAAGACAAGTAGGATTTAAGATGGCTTAGTGTGACCTTTAAATTATCTATGATTGATTTATAGTTTCTATTATTGACTCTAAGGCAATAACCTCTAAAAATATAAAACACCTTCATTTCTTTGTTTATAAAATAGCATTAATGAACCCCGGTGGCTTGGCGGTTCTGCGTTGGGTTGGTAACCATAAAATTGCATTATCATACCTACCTCATAGACTGTCCTAAGCTATAAATCAAATAACATACTAAAAGCTTTTTATCAACATCACCCTGCCTCCTTTCTTACCAAGTAGAAACTATCAGCGTGCATATGGTGAGAATAAATAAATATTTATTAAATTCCTTACATGATAACCATTAGTCGAGCTATCGTAATCTCTGCTTCACTCGATAAAGATAAAGATAGCATGAGGTAGATATTATCATTAAGAAACTGAGTCTGAAAGAGGTGAGAACTTTCCTTTGACTCCTATAATAAGTATATGGCAAGAGAAAAAGAAAACGAGGGAGAAGAGAAATAACTAACAAGAGAAAGGGAAAGAGAGAATTAGATTTTGAACAGTCATATTTATTTAATTTTGTACATGTCAAACATGTTCCGCTAGTTCTTGTTATTAGGTGCTATTAGGTTCCAATTCATAGGCCCCCAAATGCAATAGAATGAAACCCTGCACAATAATCAAGCTTGAGACCATGCTTGTGGTCAGAAGGTCATTGTATTTTACCAAAGGTCTTCCTCTTTGTTGCTGACACTGGTAGGCAGCTACCTTAGGGTCAAGGGGGTTGTCCCTCCCATGTCTGCAAACGCCCCAATTGAGGAGATTAGGAAGAAATCCGGCAACCATTGGACACCTATGGAAAGACGGCAAACTGAGCACACACAGACACCAGCCCCCTAGGCCCAGGTAAAACCAATACCTTGAGCACATCCACCTTAGGTGCCTCACAGGTGGGCCCAACACAGCCAATGAGTTCAACCCATCCATTAAATGCCTCCCCCAGCCATCAGACAGGATAGAATAAAGGGAGGAAGCACAGCCCTGCATGCCCTCTTGGCACCTCCCCTCCTCTTGGCCTGCCGCCAGTGTTTTTTGCTCTCCCCTCGCTCAGGGGCATGATGCAAGGTGGGCCTCCAGCATGTGTGTGCCCCCTCAGGGATCACCTGGGCCTAATTGGGGTTCACATGAGCTTGGCCTCTTGCACACGGGGGATGTCTCTCTTTCGCATTCACGAGTGTTCTTTCCCACGTGGTTGTTCATGCCCAGTTGTGAGCCCGAGAGCAACTTTTGGACAGCTTGGCATACTTTCCAGAAATAGTGTTCACCCTTTTGAGACTGTAAAGCCTGAAACTTCTTTGTCCCTCCTAAAATCTTGTGTGGATTCCGAAACATGCTTCCCGCGAATTCTTTCAGCAAGTGAAGCAAAGATGCGAGGTGACTGAAAAATCATGGCTGGGGTCAACATTTTCATAGCAACACCTTAGCGTTTTAAGATTTTAATAAGATTTGACAACACATCAGTCCAATGCATTTGATTTATTGATGGATGGATGCTTCCTTGGGGTTGATTGTGGATGATTCACAATTTTCATTTTTTCTCAGCTTACTACGAGTTTGATTATTGGTCTAGTTGTGAGATGTTTTGCTTTATCTATGTTGAGCTGTAATCCATCATGATGACCATAAGCTTTTATCTTCATTAAGTGCTTCAAGTACTCTTCACTTTCAGCAAGGAAGATTGTATCATCTGTATATTGCAGGCTATTAATGAACCTCTGATAAGGATAATGTCAAATACGTTTTCATATAGTCCATTGGAGTATTATTCAATTACCAAACTGATTGGCTCCTTGATCCTCTGTCCATTTGTCTTAGTGTGGTGGCTTGCATGTAGATCTACAGTGGATAATTTTGACAGAGGGAATAAGTTATTAGAATGTGGAATCCCATATTTATTATGGTTAAAATAATGAGGATAGCAGGGTTTAAATGTTCCTACCAGATAAGATATAAAGCAAAAATAAAGACTATCTAAGTTTATTTCTACATTAATTTAATTTTATCATCTTGTAGTAATATAATAGCACCACGACTCATCTGCCATATTGTCATACTATGATGAATTTCTTATTGCTGATACCAGAAGTTATGCTGCTGATATTTCAGCTACCAGCAGGGTCACTCATGATGAATAGATTTCAGTGGAGCTTCCAGACTAAGATAGACTACAAAGAAGAAAGAATGTTAGCTAATGAAAACCTTATGAATGGCAACAGGACATTGTGTGAGATAGTGGCTGGAGATAAACCCTCTGGATGGAAGTCACTTAAAATACAACTGGGAGCTGCCTCCTCAAAGTAAAGTGAATCTTGATGACATGGATGTAGCAAAGCTCTAGGGATTTTCATTTGCTGTTGAGGTATGACTCAAAATGATCAAAAACAGCCTCAAACATTCATTAATAATTAGAACATGGTTTGAGAATGATGAGGGCAATGGATGTACAACATGTTTCACTCACAATGGACTTATGTTTGGATTGTGATGAAATTCATATGAGCTCCCAATAAAATGATTAAAAAATGATGATTAGAACAAGGAGTGTGCAAAGTATCAATCTAGAAAACATGGAAAGTATAAAAATTAAATGGAACAAATAAAGAGTGATATCCCAAGCATAAGTAAGGTGAAATAAACCGGTATAAGCCATTTTGAATAAAAATATATCTATGGTTAACTCTGTTGGTAATAACAAATCTGAAAGGAATGGAGTTGAAGGCATCATGAAGAATTACATTTCAGGCTGAGCCCTGGTGGCGCAGTGGTTGTGTGTGGGACTGCAACCCACAGGATTCATGGTTCAAATCTAGCAGTAGCGCTCCAAGAGCAAGGCTGGGCTTCCTACTCCCACTAGAGCAGTGATGCCACACACACACAAAAAAACAAACAAACAAACAAAAAAGAATTGCATTTCAAGAACTATATTATTTATATGCTTAAAAGTGAATACAATCATTATTCAAATTTTTGTACCAAACATTAAACCAGTGATGCAGAATTGAAGAATTATATGAACTTCTTCAGTCTGAAATTGATCAAACATGCACTCAAGATGCATTGATAATTACTAGAGATCGTGGTTTGAAAGTAAGAAACAAAGAGGAAAGGTCATTAAGGCAAATATGACTCTGGTGCTAGACATGAAGCTGTAGGTCACGTAATAAAATTTTGCAAAACCAATGACGTCATTGTTGTTGCTGCAGCTAGGTGCTGTCAATAGAGTCTATTCCCACTCATAGCTCATCACAACCCTATTTAAAATGGCTGAAACACCACGCTGTCCTGTGCCATTCTCACAACTGTTCTTATGTTTGAACCCATTACTGCAACCACTGTGTCAATGCGGCTTGTTGAGGGTCTTCAGCTTTTTGGTGCCCCTCCCCTTCACCAAGCATGATGTCCTTCTCCTGGAACTGGTCTCTCCTGATACCATGTCCAAAGTATATAAGATGCAGTCTTATCATCCATGCCTCTAGTTACTATTTTATCTGTACTCCTCCCAAGATGAATGTGTTAGTTCTTTAGGTGGTTCTTGGTATTTTCAATATTTATTTCCAACACCATAGTTCAAAGGCATCAATTACTCTCCAGTCTTCATTGCAAGTACATTTTCCCAATAGCAGCTCATCGGGTCTTTCTTCTATAATGAGTATTTGATGCATCACATCTGTTCTTCTGATGTTCTTGAAACTCGGGTGAAATACACCCAAGATCTTATTTTGGCTTTCTCAGACTTGTTTTCACTTTCTTCATCTTCAGCCTGAACGTACCTATGAGTAATTGATGATCTGTTCCCTAGTCAGCCCTAGCCTTCTTTTAGCTGCTGATACTGAACTTCTCCATTTTCTATTTTCACAGATTTAATCAGTTTAATTTTAAAATGTTCTATCTGGAGAACTCCATATGTATAGTCGTCTTTTGAGTTGTTGAGAAAAGGTATTTCCTATTAACAAGTAGTTGATCCTGATAAATTTTATCATGTGAGTTCCAGCTTCATTTTATTACCAAGGCCATATTTTCCAACTACTTTTGATTGTTGTTTCCAATATTTGTATTCTAATCACTAATAATTATTTATATATCTTATTGAACAACTTATTTAGCCATGGGGAAAATGTTCCAAAATTAATATGGTAATGATTGTACAATTTTTTATATGATTGGATGAACTATTGAAGTGTATGCTATGTAACTTATGTTTTACAAAATTATCAAAGAATCTTCATTGTATGTTTGATCAAGTTCACACTGATGATATGGCAGAATTCTTCAGTTTTTGCATCATCAACTTTAGTAATTTGTGCATAAATTTGAATATTGATTTTGATTGGATTTCCTTGTATGCTATAGACATTATCCTATAAAATATAATATTGTATTTCAAAAAATATCTTAAAATATCCTTTCTGTAAATGAACACAATGTCATTCCTCTTGATTGTTGATTCCCAGCATAATAAGTAGACTATATTATTTTCTGACTCAAGATGGCCTATACTGACCATTCAAGATGGTCAGTTCATTGTTATATTTATACATTCCATTTCATTTCTTTTAATGACTTCAATTTTCCTAGGTTCATACTGGATACATAACCTGTTCCAATTACTCATTGATATTGGTGGTATTTATTATCATTTTCAGATGTGTTCTATCAACAAATGAAAATCCTAAGTCGTTATTCCCAAAGCTTTACTTCATGGAAGTCATTATAGTCGACTCTATTTTGAGAAGGAAGTTCTTAGTGCCTTCTGAGCACAAGGGCTTAACTTCTCATACTGCCTTTGACAATGCTCTGCTTCCCTTTGTTAAGTTCTTTTTAGTAATTGACAGTGTTTCTAAGCTATTTTCAGTGGCTAATTCCTTGTCATAGTTTTTTCTTAGTCTGGAAGTTCTGCTGAAGTCTGTTTAATTTAGACGGCCCTGATAGCCTTTGAAATACGAGTGACATAGCTTCCACAAGCCACCATAGTACAACAAACAGACAAATGGTGGATTTGCTCTTATAGTTACCTACAGTGTGTTCAAGCCCATGTCTGTAGTTACAATAACGCCTAGTAGAAAATCTGGTTCCTCCTATCACCTTCAATTTACTGTGATCTCATATCATAAAACATAATCATTGAAAATAAGGAGAAATAATTCATTTCAAGAAAGAGAAATATCTAGCCATTAACCAGAAAGGAAGAAAAGTATGAGGGTATATTGTAACCAATTGGGAAAGAGACATCAAAAGGAAATTCTAGAAAGAAATAATAGAAAATGTATCTGTAAAGACTGTAGAATATTAGCATCTTAGAAATTATTAGAATGATTTACTCAGACGTAGTATTTTTATTTTAAATTATGCAGCTGAAGAGCCATCAAGAAAATATAGCTGCAACCCCAAAATCATTTGTAAAAGTTTTCACATTAAAAAGCCATTTTTCGAAATGTAAATAAAATGTGGAAAGTGAAAAAAAAGCCATTTTTCCCTATGTGATGCCAATTTAATATGAAATAAATGTGACATCAAACTGTTGAACTCTTCTCAAATCAGTGTTTTAAGGAAGAGAGAAATTTTCAAGCAAAGTTTATATTTATTTAAAAATTGAATTTTTTAATAGCTTAATTATCTACCTTTGAAAGGTTCTGGTCTAAAACTTCATTTTTCCATCCAAGACATATGCTTAGACGCTTGACTGAATTCCAGCATCGTAATTATTGCCAAAGAAAAGATGAGTTCTCCGCTCTTAAGCAACTCACAATCAGAAGAAATACACAAACAATGGTTTCTATCCCATGTTGCAAAGGTTAAGATGGAGATAACGGCAACAGAGAAGACTGAACAGGCCGAGGTCATGTCACAAAGACATGACTGCTTCAACTTCTTAATGTGACATGAGGGTTTTCTTATTTCTTCCTCTCTCTTCTTTATTATTATTTTTATAAGAGTGGGAGGCAAGAATAAAACTAGGGTTTGCTTTATCATGAGTAAGTTCATAAATATCATCCCCCCCTTAAAATGTTCTATTCTGAAACCACAATCTTCTCCTACATTTACCTGTGATAAAATGCCAAGAGCATTAATTAACCAAAATATGTCTTGCCAATTATTTTCACTAAATCCTTTTTCTCTCTAAAGCTTTCATTTAATACTTATTTCCATTAGTTTCTTCTTGGCAGAGAAAAATTGCATGTGAAAATGAACTATACATACAAAAAGTAGCCTAAACAGCCTTTACATAAGTGAAAATTGATGAATTAAAATATGGGGATTCTCAGTGTGCCAGAGATATAGGAAAAGCATTGTCTACAAATCTCATATTAAACAGGAAGGCTTAAATACATTAAAAGAAAAGAGCCGGAGTAAATGTATTCATTTCAGATAAGTTGATTTCAGAATATGAATGATTTTCAGGGATCCATCATGTAGTCAAACAATCCTAAATGTGTATACACCTGATGAGAAAAATTTTAAATATGTAAAGTTAAAACTAATACAACTCTAACGTAACATACACAAATCAACAAGTAGATTGTGTGACTTCAACCAGTGTCTGTTAGCAATGGATAGATCAAACAATGGGCAGATAATCAGTAGGGCTAGAGATGGCCTGAGTGGCAGGATTAGTCAACTTCATTTAATTGACATTTGCAGACCAGTCCATCCAACAATAGCATAATACAGATTTTTCTGAGTTCAAATTAAGCATTCCTTGAGACAAATATAGTTTTGGTCAGGAAAAACACCTTTCTGAATGTAAAAGCTTGGAAGTCATACAGCGTGTAGTCTCTAGTTTAAATAATAAATAATAAAGTGAGGAATGAAAGATGGAAAATTTTTCAAATATTTAGAAATTAATCCAGACATGTCTAAATAATATGTATGATCAGAGTCTCAAAGAAATTTCTAAAGTTTTTTGGGAAAAAGTGAAAAATGAAATACAACATATTCTTAGAATTCAGTAAAAGCAGTACTTAACGGCAGATTTGCAGCATTGACTGTATGTTTTAGAAAAGAAGCAAGATCTAAAATTGGGAATTGTATTCTTCCACCATTAGCAATTAAGGAAAGAAGACCAAATTAAAGTTCAAGCAAATGGAAGACAGGAAGTGAAAATTAAAATAGGGGTGCATTCTCTTGACAAAAAGAAAATAGTTTTAAAAAATCAATGAAACCAAAAGTTGATTTTACAAAATAAGTTGATAAACTTCTAGCCCAACTAGCAAAGAAAGGAAGACTAAGGCACTATTAATATCAAAAATAAAATGAGAACATCACTCCATGATCATTAACAAGTAAGTCAAGTCCATGGTCTTAAACAACTGAGGTTGAATAGTTTATATATCACAGGTTGTTAATGATTATCCTGAAATTATTGTCTTATTCATATAGTTCATCTTTGAAATTATTTGCTCAGTCCAAGATTGAATACGTATACTGAAAGAATAAAACCTTAATGCACACCTTCCCTGATTCTAAATGATTTAGTATTCCCTTTTTCTGTTTGAATGAATCTCTCTTCTTCTATGTGTGAATTTTATATAAGCATTCTCATTCATTACAATGCTATCCTTAGTTTTTTAAAGAGCTTAGATGTTGTTATATGACTATGAGCATATCTCAGTCCCCATCCCTGGCATTCCAGGTATAGATGGGGACAAATAATATATCTCTCATTATTCATTGAGTATGTTTGTGATCTTCTGGAGAAAAACGATTCATAGCAGCTAGGCTGCAATGTATTTGACCACTACACCATAGGGAAACTCCCCCAAGCCCATGAAAATAAGGTATTTAATCCGATGTAGTCTTCTTGTCATTTAGCAGGCAAACTAAGACAATTTGCTCAAGAACCAAACCAAATGTACTGCCATTGAGTTGATTCCAACTCACAGTGGACAGGACAGTGACCCCATAAAACTAACCTTTCTCGGGCAGAGCAGCGGATGGGTATGAACTGCTGATCTTGCAGTTGGTAGCCAAACGCATACTCATTGCCATCAAGTGAATTCCCTATTCCCAATGGCCCAGAGGAAAATGTGCTAATTTTTATAATAAAGGCTATTTCTGAAGCAAATGGTTGACTATTCTAAATATTAGTAATAAAGAAATAAACCAGTGGGGGTATAGAAGAAAATCCACTTCCAGAAAATAATAGAACCATAGACAATCAAAGGTTTTATCAATAGATGTCACAGGAGGTTTGGAGAGAAGTCAAGGTAGACAGGAAGCTGAAAGACCTCAAGACAATAGAACTTCCAGATCATCACTTTAAAACATAAATTTCATGAAACAATGCTGGGACCAAGCAATGAACAAATGCAGTTTCTTTCAACAGCATTTATTTTTCTTGCTAAATTGTATTTGAAATCAAAGTAAAATCAATATTTTTCTCAGTTGACAGGTGAATTTTAGAAAGCTTATCATACCCATCCAGAGTTTTTAAGTATCTTTTATGTATGGCAACAAACCTAGAACTTAGAACCCTAATGATATTCAGGAGCAATAAAGAGCCCTTTATTATGGAGATGGTGGTAGTCAGGTGCTAGTTAGTTGATTGATACACTCAAAGTCATCCCCAACACAGACAAGATCTGTCTCGTTTGGTTCTGTAGGCTGTCTGTGTGAAGACAGAAGCACATCTTCAGGGAAACTTCCTGGGGAGCTGCTGGATGCTTGTGAACTGCCCATCTTTCGGTTAGCAGCCCCATGTGTAACTGTTTAGTCACCAACCTCCAAACTTACTACTGTTGAGTCAATCCTGACTTATAGAATCCCTACAGGTTAATTGTAGAACTCCCTCTTTAAAACCTCGGGGGAGCAGACAGCCCCATCTTTCTCCCTTAGAGAACCTGGTGGGTTTGAACCACTAACCTTGAGGTTCGCTGTCAGTGATGCCACCAGGGCTCCTTGTTTAGTAACCAGCATACTGAGATAACCACAAGCCAATTCTGTGTCCATGAACTAGACATGTGATCCAGGCAACATAGGAGGACATGCTCTTTGCCTCATCTTCTCCCTTACCTATCAGGGATGGGTTCTGATTTAATTTCCAGAGCATCTACAGATGGTTTTGTTGGGAATTCTTTATCAAACCCTATTTTAGAGATATAATTTTTGTTTTGGATATCCATTGGTTAACATTATCTCTTAAGTCTAACAAATGGTCTTTGACTGTCATTTGAGAAAATCACTAACTGTCCTAAAATGTAAAATTTATTGTTTCCATCTATTTGAGTGTACCATATGGAGCTGTATTGAGAGTTTCATCAAAACTCAACACCCCAAAAATCCATTATTTTGACTTTCATCTTTAAAATACTAGTTTGTTTTTTTAAATCCATTAGCATGCTTGCTCTTCATGATGACATGGTTGTTCAACCTTTTTTGGATTGGCAGTCATAGAGATTTAGCTAATCTTTCCTCAGTTTTAATATATTTGCTCCACATATGATAAGTCTTGGAGTCAATTTTGCACCAGAAATTTTCTTCAAATCTTAGGATACTGTGTGCTTGGTAGCAGTCCTGGGATATAGTAGAATACAGGTTAGGCTGCTACCCAGAAGATTAGCAGTTCAAGACTACCAGCCACTTCAGAGGAGAAATATAGGCGTGATACTCCTGTTAAGGTTTACAATCTCAGAAACCTTTGAGGGAAATTCCACTCTGTTCTCTAGGACCATGATAATTCTGAATAAATTCAATGACAGTGACTTGTTTTTCATACTGTCCTCAGGGGTAGGTGCTTTAAAACTGCCTCTCCTTTAAGTGGCCCTGCCTTGATTTTGAGAGTAAGTATATAATTAGATATTAAATAAAATAAAATCTATTTTCCAAATGTGAGGAAAATACATCTGATTCTAACTGAGTAATGCAGTAAAAAAGTTCAAAATCTTATTTCTGATGCTAAGTAATAGAGGAGCGTGTGTGTGTGTATGTGTGTGTGCGTGTGTGTATACACATGATCAAGAACAGAGTCATGAGCAGATAAAAAGATGCTTACAAAGCCAATGCTACCAATAGCATACAAGCTACTAGGTGATATTTTGAACAGACAGGAATCAGAGGGTACACAAAAAAGATGTAAGTGTGATTTCCAGCTGATAGATTGAGGAGGTCCTGGGAAGGAACTTCATACAGAGGGGGAAATATCTGAATATTTTGGGTAAAAAAAATTGAGCTATGATTTCAATCATTAAATGATTTTTATTTTCTGAGCAATAAGTGATTTTTTAACAACCTGTCCTTTGTAATGTGGGCGCCCTAATGGCATAGTCATTATGTGTTGAGCTGCTAAGCCACTCCATGAAAAGAAGACAGGGATTTACTCCCAGAAAGAGTTGCCATCTCAGAAAACCACAGGGGTAGTTCTACCCTACAGAGTCACCATAGTGTGCAGTGATTTTGGTTTTTTAATCCTCATTACTATCCTAAGATATAAGAATACTATTATCCTGATCTTATAAAGAAATTATTTAATGTCCCAAATTTGTCACAGCCAAAAAGTGGAAGAGAGAATCTGAAAATATCCTAATTGCAAAACACATGTGCTTAATTAAAACAGAAATTATATTATGCTATTATGGCAAGCCATCACTTGCCTATCAGTTTGTCATACTGTGCTGGCTTGTGTGTTGCTGTGATGCTGAACACTATGTCAACATTATTTCAAAATGCCAGCAGGGCCCACCAAAGTGAACAGGCTTCAGGAAAGAGTCCAGACAAAGAACATACTACATGAAGAAAAAATATCTAAAGAATTAACCAATGAAAATATTATAGACATAATTGAAACATTGTGACACTTATGAAACATTAGACACTTATGTTTTAAGCCTTATTGGAAAGAGAAAAGCTAACAACCACAGAGATAGTGCTAGAAGATGAGTCTTTCGGGTCAAAAGGCACTCAAACTATGACCGAGAAGAACTCCCTTGCCAAAGAAGAATGGATCATCATGATGTGGATGGAGCCTATGTGACTAAAGTCACTGGAAGCACAATTCACTGATGGAACAGAACTCAAAATGAAAGGCCACAGCTGCAAGCATCAATTAATATGAAGAATTTGGAATTTACAAAGTGTGAATGTAGGCAAACTGGAAGTTGTACCCCGCCCCCCAAGCCCCGACATGGAAACTCTAAAAACCAGCATTCTAGGTATTTGTGAGCTGAAATGTACTGGTATTAGCTATGGTGAGCCAGAAAAACATCTGGCTTACTTGGCAGGGAATGGAACAATCAAGACTAAGGCTACTGCATTCATTTTCATAAAAGACATTTCAAGATTAATCTTGAAGTATAACACTGTGTCTGATAGGATTATAACTATCCAAATTCAAGGAAATTCAATCAATATAAGTATTATTTGAATTTATTCCCCAACCATAAAGTTAATGATAAAGATGAAAAAGTCTTCTGACGCTTTCAGTCTGAAATCTATCACACATTCTATCTAGATTCATTGAACATTAAAGGTGATTGGAATGCACAAGTCGGAAAGAAAAATGAAAAGACAGTAATTGAAAAATGAGTCTTGGTGACAGATACAAAGTCAAAAATCAAATGATAGAATTTTTGCAAGACCAATAACTTCAACACAAATACCCTTTTCAACAACAAAAAAATGACTATACATGTGGACTTCTCCAGATGGAATAAACATATATCAAATTAAATATAACTATAGGGAAAATTATGGAGCATCTTAATATTAAGGACTAAAAATAGTCCAGGGGCTAACTGTGGCACAGATGATCAATTGCTCATATTTAAGGTCAAGTTGAAGCCGAAGAAAATTAAAATAAGTCCATGGCCTTGAGTCTATCTGATCTGTGTTTTGAGAACATCTGAAGAGCAGATTTAATGCCTTGAACACTAGTGACCAAAGGCCTGATGAACTGTAGGGTGAATTCAAGAATATCATACATGAAGAAAGCAAAAGGTCACTAAAAAGACCCGAAAGAAAAGATTAAAGTGGATTTCATAAGACAACCTGAAACTTGCTTTTAATACTAACATAGCTAAGGCACATGGAGGAAATAATGAAGTAAAAAAGCTTAGAAGAAATTTTTTTAATGTCAGCTTGAGAAGACAATAATATAGTGAATGTTCAAAAGCACAGAGTTAAAAAAAACATAAAATGAAGAACATTTTCAGCATATTTTTAACTGAAAGAACTCAAGAAAAAAACTCAAGACCTGAGTTGCAATTTTGAAAGATGCTCTGGGCAAAATATTGAACAATGCAAGAAGCATCCAAAGAAGATGGAAAGAATATACAGAGTCACTGTACCAAAAAGAACTAGTCAACATTCTGCCATTTCAGCAGATACGCTATTAGCAAGAACCAATGGTACTGAAGAAAGACCCAGCCACATTGAAAGCATGAGCCAAAATCAACCTTCCGGGAATTTATGGAATACCAAATAAAATGCTTCAACAAACTGATTAAGCACTAAGACAGCTAGCTACAAGACCAACTGATTGGAGAAGAATAAGATGTGTAACCAAAGTAAGGTGACCCACCAGAATACCAAAATTATAGATCAATATCATTAATCCCACATGGAAGTACATTTTTGCTAAAGATGATCCAACAATTGTCACAGCACAGCATTGTCTATACAGACAGGGAATGCTCAGAGGTACGGGCCAGATTAAGAACTGGACATGGAACAAGGAATATCATTGCTGATGTCAGCTGGATCTTGGCTGAAAGCAGAGAATACAAGAATGTTGTTCATTTATGTTTTATTGATTATGCAAAGATATTAGATTGTGTGAAACAGAAGATTAAGATGAATGGGAATTCTATACTACACCATGCTCTTGTAGACTTGCAATGAACCCAGAAGCAGTTGTGTCAACAAGGTAATACTGTGTGCTTTAAAACCAGGAAAATATGTGTGAAGATTGAATCCTCTCACCATATAAGCTGACGTGTGTGAAGAAGAATTTGGCATCAGGATTAAAGAAAAGCTTGTTAGCAACCTGCAATATGCATATGACACAACTTTGCTGAGCAAAGGACTTGAGCACTTGATGATGAAGATCAAAGATGGCAGCTTCAGTATGGATTACAGCTCAATGTAAACAAAGTCCAGATCCTCATAACTGGACCAGTAGATATTCTGATAAATGAAGAAGTGATTAAAATTGTCAGCAATTTTGTCTTGTTTTGATCTACAGTTAGCACTCCTGGGAACAGCATCCCAGAGACCAAAAGACACATTGCACTGGTTAAGTCTGCTGTACAAGCCCTCCTTAAAGAGTTAGAAAGCAAGGATAGTACCTTGAAGACTCAGGTGGGTCTGCTCCAAGCCATGGTATTTCCAATATGCCTTATATGCATGTGAAAGTTGGACATTGAATAAGCAAGGCCAAAGAAGAAGAGATACATTTGAATTATGATGCTGGTGAAGAATATTGAACATATCATAAAAGAACAACCAAAAAAAATCTGTCTTGGTAGAAAAACAGGCAACATGTTCCTCACAGGTAATGCCATCTTCCCTCAGGGGCATCCTTATGTGGACCTTCCAACCCTGATTGCTGCTGGCAGCCCTGTCATATTTCCATCAACTTTGGATCCACGTTACTTTTCAACCACCACCCTATATAATCTTCCTAATTCTTAGTTCACCTTTCTGTATCCCTGGCCTGCTGCTACATGGGTCTACAGAGGGATTTATAAACTAACATTGGACTTATGGACTTCAGTTGGACTGGGCTGAAATGCCTTTTAAATATGTCAATGAAGATATAAAGCTTTATATAACTTATTGATATAAAACTCTTTCTTTATAGAGAGTGCTACTGGATTTGTTTCTCTAAACAACCCAACCTAACAAATTGACTGTAGTCACTTCCTGTCCAGATGGTGCCCTGCCAATTATTCATCTTTGTGCAAGAGGGTAGGTAATCTGGGCTTTCTTCCCAGTCTCTCCCACATTCCCTAACCTCTCCTCTCACTTCTCAATTCTCAGCATCTTTTTTCTCACAGAGAAACCTATTCTGCACAATCAATTTCTGCATACTGTGTCCACCTTAGATCCTTTATTTGGTCAAATGATGCATTACAAGCTTGTATCTGTCAGGTTTTCTGAATTTAAGTGTCTTTGGGGGATAAGGATTAATTTCCTTCTTTATTTGTGTGGAGTCAGCAAAGTTCAAATGTTTTCTTGGGTTAATTAAACTTGTTTTTTTTTTTAAATCTAAAAACTTCAGAGTATAGAGTTCTTTAAGGCCAGATAGGCTGTGAGAAGTGCAGTTCCTAGCTGGGATTCATGTGTGATTTTTCAGGACAGATTCCAGGCAATTGCAGAGGCTTTATTTGGCAGACTCACAGGGGGAAGCTGTCCTTTCCACTAAATGTGGTGCCCAGACAGTGAATTATGATCTCCCCTAACCACCTTCCTCTGCATGTCTGCATGCATAGCCCAAGTGCCTTCATATAAAGGACTTTATCAGGAACCGCCTCAGAAACCCTTCTCAGGTGTATCTGAATGAAACCTTTTTATGGATGGAAGTGGGGGAGAGAATCCTTGAAGACTTTTCCTCCTCTGATTTAGCACTTAGTATTTTTCTACTGCTAATTCTTTGCGCTTCCCTTCCCTTTGGTTCCAGAGTCCCTAAAACTGCATTTCTGGTCTATCTCTCCAAATAAACTTATGTATTTATTTAATGTATTTTCTTGTTATTTTGGGGGGCCATTGAGTCAGTTTTCAACTCATGGCAACCCTTTCCAAAAGAATATAACTGATCTATATACTTTTGTTGACCATAATTTTATGAGAGCATAGCCTGGGTTCTTTCTCCTTCTGAGCTATCAGTTGGTTTGAACCACCAACCTTTTGGTCAGGCAGTCAAGTGCTTAGCCACTAGTCTCTACCATTGGAGCCAAAGAAAATGAAAGTAACCATAGGTTCAAAGAAGATAATAGTTCAAAAGAGTACTAGCTTACTTGAACCTGAGTTCTAAATAACTAGATGTCTGACCTCTGCCTCATAAGTTTCATCCTTGGACAGGTAAAGAATTGAACTAGATGTCTGACCTCTGCCTCATAAGTTTCATCCTTGGACAGGTAAAGAATTGGAATGTCCTTCTACCTAATGTAACAAGTGATCAATGTGACCTTGATAATGTTTCTTTACATATCAACTGATAATTTTTTAAGTGTTCCCCGTTAATTTGTTAGGGAAAGAAATCTCTGCAGTAAGTCACACTAGGAAAATGAAAAATCTGCATGCATGGAAATGAAAAAAGATGCATACCTCACACCATACACAAAAACATATTCAAAGATGAATTAAGAACTTAAATGTGCAAACTAAAATAATAAAAAATCTTAGAACAAAAAGCAGGGTTAACAGTGTCAATCCTGGCTATTGGCAGTGAATTATCAAATAGAATAGCAAAACCACTAATGAAAAAGACCAAATAAATAGGTGGGAAGTCATAAAAATTTAAAACTTTTATTCACCAAAAGAACTGACAAGACAAGTGAAAATTCAAGCAATTAACTGGAAAAATATCTTTGGAAATTATGTATATAACAGGAACTAACTAATACATATATATATATACACACAAAACAACACAATAAATAACCCAATGATAAAAAAGGCAAAGTATTTGAACAGATATTTCAACAAAGATGACATATAAATAGCTATTAAACACATTCAAAGATATGCAACATCATTAGCCATCAGAGGGATGCCAATCAAAACAAGAGACTCACTCCCACTAGTAATGGCTAAGTTTAAAAAACAAAGAGGCCCTGAAATTACATATATTAGTGAGCATGTAAGGAAACTGGAAACTATATCCATTGTTGTTAGGAATGCAAGATGATAGAACCATTGAGGAGAACAGCATGATATTCTTCCAAAAGGTAGCATTTCCACTTCTAAGACTTGAAAAGAGAAATTCAGAAAGAAACTTGTGCATCAGTGTTCATGACAGCACTATTCACAGTAGCCAAAAGGTAAAAACAGCATAACTCTCCATCAACAGATGAATGAATAAACAAGATGTAGTGCAGATGCACAATGGATTATGGCTCAGAGTGGGGGAGGGAAAGTAAAATCTTGCAGCATGGCCTCAATACAAATGATGCTGGAAGAATTGTGCTGAGTGAACAACTCAAGCACAAAAGTACAAAGAGTGTGTGGCCTCACTGTCATGAAAATATACACAAAGACAAATGCGTTGAGAACAAAGTTTATTAGTTCGAGGGAGAGGAAAGAAGTGTTGATAAAGATGGAACTATCTCATTGATTAAAGAGGGCTACACAGCCAACTTAAATCACTGCTGTCAGTAAGTTGAATTGGAAAAATTTGTGTGACAGGCACATTTCTAACAATGGCTGTAAAAGAAAGAGTCACTGCTGATGTTTAGGCTCATGAGACAATGAAATGAATTGACCTAATGCCATGTTTAATACTTCTGCTTTACCTTCACAGTTTTAGGTAGTGTCTCCAGTCTTAAAATATTTATAAGGAGGCACCTAAAACACAGCATTAGTTTCTAGTCACCTGAAGCAACAGAGAAAGAATATCTATCAGAAATTGAAGGAGAATATGTCATGTGTGGCTAATTGCCTCCACGAAACACAAGCTTTCCTTGCCATGAAACATGAAAAACTAGAGGGTGCCTGCCTACCACTATCAACCATTATTAAGAGGTCAATGAGAAGAAAAAACAAAACAAAGCTTCAATTGCTCATGAACTCCAGACTTGCTGGAGCTATGAGGGTTGGATAACCCCATGAAACTATTGCTAACAGATTATCCTTAAACCTTAAACCAAAACTATCTCCTGAAAGCTGAAAAGAGCTTACAAATTGGAGCAACCAAGGACAATAAAAAGGCTGACAGCAGGCCACCAAGAATAAAGAAGCAAACAACAAAATAGAAACATTATCTGTCCATCCAAGGCTATCAGACTAGACACTTAAGATTGTGTCCCTTATCCGACTAAACACTGGAGTGTGTACCACCCTTACAAACTGAACACCCACAACCACACCTATGGTTACACACTCCTTCCCCTTCCCCCAAAATTGTGTAAGAATCCAGCAGGGAGCCCTGAGGGAGAGAGTCTCTGACCCACTGCCATGAAACAGAACAACTCATTCATTCCTTCGTTTTTGCCTCTTTTTCTTGACTTGCTATTGATATGTGTGAATGCCCATTGGAATAAATTGGTTGAAAGACTGTCTGGCTCAGAATGTGCTATGTTTGTGAAAGAACCTGGCCTAGTCCCTGTGTGAAGCTTAGAGACTGCAAGGTCGCTGCCCCAATGTGTTAGCTGACTGAATCCTAAGCTTTGTCTTTGGAATTATAAGATGCTCAAGACCTGGCTTCTACTCTTTCCCTGCCATTAAGTCAGTACCAACTCATAAAGAGGATAGGGTAAAACTCTCCCTGTGGTTTTTTGACACTGTAAGTCTTTAGAGGAATAGAAAGTGTTGTTCTTCTCCTGTAATCTTAAAACCAAGCAATAGCTCGATTCAACATGTCTCCCTTGTGCATTAAGCTCTTTTAAGAACTACACACATGGGATCAAATTGACGGCAGCAACTCAAAAAACTCAAATGGGAACCTTCGGGAGCATTGAATTTAGATCAAGAAGAGGAACAATACAGAGATGGTGACTCAGATTGGTTGCATAACATGCAGAATAGAATCAGTGCCAATAAATGATAGGTGGAGAGACTGTTCACTGGTATATGTTGTGATGTGCATACATGTGTTATTAGCAATAGCAATGTAAATAACATTTTAAGGTTAAACAAAAGTGAACAAGAAACCTTTCATGAGTTCTATTACCATGTTTACATATTCTCATAATTAAAACTTCTGATGATCTTGTGTTCGTGTGTCTGAGCAGTACTGCAACATGGGGTTTTCAATGGTTGCGTTTCTGAAGGTATATCAACAAGCCTTTCTTAGAGGAACCTTTGGGTCGACTTAAGCCCCCAAACTTTCAGTGAACAGTCGAGTGTGGTATACCACTCACGGATTCCATTCTCACTGTAGAAGGGGAAAAAAGAGATTGTTTTCTTTCAGCCTCATATTGAACCCAGTAGCAGTTCTGGGTTTTTACTACAGTTTCATTTTGCTTTAAATAAAAAAAAGTCAAAATAAAAATCCCTGAAAAAGCAATATCTGAATTAAATAGTGCTGGTGATTTATTGACCTTTATTGATTTTACTAATGTATCAATTTAATTAGTGTTAGGTACTAACTCTAAGAAATATATAGGAAATATGTACTTCAAATTGTTCATTCACTTCAATTAAAATAAAGATGTCATTTTGTTTGTGAGTAGATTCAGTAACTACCAATTTCCTACTTAGTGTATGCTGTTCAATTTGAGTGTTTATATTATGATACCTTAAATATAGACTAAGCATTACCATGGCAAAATCATGGTCTCCGTGGGAGCTCTTCTGAGCTATAGGCAACTCACTCATTTGTTCACTCACTCATCACATATTTGGGTTTCTCCCAGGCTAGAATGAATACTAAGTATGATATTAGCAAAACAGAACCCTCGTTCTCAATCGTTATAAGGTTGCTATGAATCCTTCACCTTAACAGGAACCCTGGTGGCATAATGGTTACACGTTGGGCTGCTAACCTCAAAGTCAGCAGTTCAGAACCACTATCTCAGAACACGAGGCTTTCTACTCCCTTTCAACTGTAAAGAATTACATTCTGAGAAACCCACAGAAATGTGAGTTCTTCTCTGCCTGATAAGGAAACCAAGAATCAGAACTGACTCAAAAGCAGTGTTTGGTTTGGGGAGCTTTAAATCCAAAAATATATATATATAAGAAGGCATTTAGGTAGACATAGAAAATTTGTGTGTAGAATGAAGTCATATAATTCTTAAATGTAACTTTCAAGTTGATGATTTAGCAATTGTTCCTCACACTGCCATAATAGTGATAGACCCTTCTTTCCCTTCCTTCTGTAATTTAACATTTATATTTGATCAAGCATAAGGCACTGGTATTTAAACACACAGCTTGCCATTTAGATTCTACTAACGCATATTTGGGCTTTAAAACTCTGACAAATAAATTGCACAATTAATTCTGTAAAAAAATATGTAGTGCCTTTGACAAGAAGGGCACGAAAAGCAATTTCCTTTACCAGTATAAATTAGTATTCTTCTTTGTTCTTTTTCTTCTCACCCTTTGACTCATCCTCTCACCAAAGCCAATGTACTTATTTATCAGCACTTTGAAGAAATTATTCTTTTCCCTTTTCTTAATAATTATCTCACCCATTTTATTACTTCAAAAAGACTACAAAATCATCCCAAAATTGTTACTTTGAGATGGAGTTGATTAATATGGACTTGATAGCCCTAATTTCTTGTGATATGTTACAATTCAGGATTCAATTATTGTGTCTATGATCTTATTTTCAAGGGAGATTTTGCTATGCTAATGGAAAGGATTAAGATAAAATTAGGTGTAGAATTTGGCAGGGGGTGAACCAAGTCACAACCTTTGTTTTCTTTAGGGATGGTGTGCTAAAAGTCACAAACCGCACCTCAAAGCCATTCCTCTGTGAATAAATCATTTCAGCTACAGAGAGAAATCCCAGCACCATTGGAAGTGCACATTTGAGATCTCTGTTTGAGATCTCTGTGACAGCGCCCTCCAAGACTAGAGGTATTAGAGACTGTGGCATAAAACGTATGGGATAGAACAGAGAAGCCAGGCCAAGACCAGAGGCTGAGGCAAGGGAACCATTAGACAGATCAGAGGAGCAATGCCAAAACTATGAGGCCATGAGGCAGAATGACAGATGAGCTTCCTGGTTCATGGAGGCAGGGGCCAAAAGACCATGAAGGACCAAAGAAAAGACTTGGTTGTTGGCTGAGGAGAGGTGTTGCTAGAGACCAATGATTGTATCCTTACTGTTTACTGATCCTACATGCAGTAACCTGTTAACTGTCTGAATAGCCCCCTTCATTGAGAGTATTGTCTGCGAGCTCTACGTGCCCACTGAAATAAGTTGCTGAGCCCAGCACAGATGCACAGTCCCTTGGGTGGAATAATTGGTGTCAGAACAGGAAGAGAAAGAGGAAGGGTGGAGTCATGTTCAACGTGTGTCTCACAGCAAGAGGGAAGCCAGAGGAGGTCACAGGGTGTCTTTCCACCATTTTCACATAACAATAATGAGTTTGCTCTCAGTTTCAGCAGGTTTGCATATTATCTACCAAATACCAAGAGAACATGGGATAAGGATGATGATGACAACGATGTTGCATAACATTTAATAATGGGTGTCAACTGTATACCAAGTCACATTTTTCCAAGCACACGTACAAAAAAAAAAAAACCCAGAAAAACTCACTGCCATCAAGTTAATTCTGATTCATAGCAACCAGTTGTATTTTTTGGTTTTCCATACTGAAAATTGTAGTCTTTGACCTTCATCAGTGAAGTAGTTACATGATTTATAATTTTATGTTGACTTAAAGATATAATGCAACAGGGCAGCAATGATGCATATGTTTCCTTTAGTTTCTGAAGCCTTCCTCCCCCCAACTATCATGGCCCCAACTCAACCCTACAAATCCAGATGGACTGGAGAAGGTACACTAGTAGAGAGGGGAGCTGGAGATATGGGGAAACCAAGTCGGATGAGCCCCTTCAGGCCAGTGGTTAGATTGGAGCTGCTGGAAGGGTAGAGAGAAGGTGGGGTAGAGAGACCGAACCAACTGCAAGGATATACACATAAGCTCCTATTTGAAGGACGGGCATCATAGGAGTGGGTTGGGGGAGAGGTCGGGTAGTGTAAGATATGATGGAATAATAATAATCTTATTATAAAGTATTGAAGGTTGATGAGGAGGGAGAGAGGGGAAGAGGGGAAGGGATGGAAAAGCCAATACCAGGGGCTCAAGGGAAAAGGTGGATGATTGGAGAATGATAACAGCAGCAGATATGTGAAAGCACTTGGCATAATATGCTTATTTATGTATTGTGAAAAACAATGAATGAGCCCACAATACAATGATTTTTAATTAAAAAAAGATATATAAAAGTGTAGGTGTGGGGTTTAATCTCTAAATCAGGTCACAGTCTGATGGTGACTCGTTGTGGGCATGGCCTTCTCATAGGGAGAACCCTCCTTCCTCTCTGTCTTCACCTTCCAGCTGGCGAGCCACTCTGAGACCTGCCAGAGTCATGAAATGCTTCCATCACCATTGAATACACAAAACTTTGCAATAAGTGATCTTTCTGCATTCTGCATCATTTCATGTGGCTGCATGAATCCAAAGAGGGAGTTGTGGACTAGTATTAGACTTATAGACCTGAGTTGGAGTGTGCTGGGATGCTTTATTGATATAAAATTA
Source organism: Nesogale talazaci (assembly GCA_004026705.1). Taxonomy (NCBI): domain Eukaryota; kingdom Metazoa; phylum Chordata; class Mammalia; order Afrosoricida; family Tenrecidae; genus Nesogale; species Nesogale talazaci. Next base: position 16,248 of record PVJH01017694.1, on the reverse strand, counting down.
CTTCTTGATAGAAAAGTCTTTCTTACACATATGAGTGTCATGGGATTTGTTTCTCTAGTCAACCCAGTCTAACACAAGCAATAAGTGCTTCAAATTCTTCTCATTTTCAGCAAGATTGTATCATCTGCATATCAAAGGTTGTTAATGAATGTTCCTCTGACCTTGATATTACATTCTTCTTTAGAAAGTCCAACTTCTCAGGTTATTTGTTCAGCATGCAGGTTGAAAAATATTATAGGGCCAATCCCACTGTGAGACATGATGTGCCTCAGGGACCCGTAGTATTATAGGGGAAAACACTGAAGACACAGTGTGGCAATTGGATCCTCCACTACACTGAGGTGAACACTAAGGGTATTCTACAGAATGGCAAGGGGAACAGAGCAACAAAGTTCCCAGGGAATACCAAAAACAGACTGTGGGGCCAAGACATGGCACCTCATCAAGCTCAAACACTCCCAGAGGTCCACAAACAGACCTTGAAATATTTATATGTCTTTCTTTTTTGTCATTGGCTTTGTTCTTTTCTTTTGCTGCTTCGTTTTGCTCTGTCTTGATTTTCGTGAATATTATTGTTTCTGTAGGACTATCGAGATAAGATAGATAGGATAAACAATCTGGAGGAGAAAACAACTGGACATGTCAGCTCCAGAGGGACAAGGGAGAAGGGCAGGTGGGAAAAAGCAAGTGGGTGTTAACAAACCCAGGGACAAGGGAACAACAAGTGATCCAAAATTGATGGCAAAGAGGGTGCAGATGGCCTGGGAGGGTTTGATCAAGGGCAATGTAACCAAGAGGAATTACTGAAACCCCAATGAAGGCTGAACATGATAGTGGAATAAGAGGAAAGTAAAAGGAAAATGAGGAAGGAACTAGGAGGCAAGGGGCATTTATAGATGTCTAAGTACAGCCATGCACATATATAAACATATTTATATATGCCAATGGAGAAATAGATCTATGTGCATATATTTATAGGTTTAGTATTAAGGTAGCAGATTAACATTGGGCCTTTACGCAAGTACTCCCTCAATGCAAGAACACTTTGTCCTTTCAAACTGGCATTCCATGATGCTCACCATCATGACATGATCGCTGAAGACAAAGTGGGTGCAGAAGCAAACGTGATAAAGAAAGCTGATGGTGCTCAGTTATCAAAAGATATAACATTTGGGGCCTTAAAGCCCTGAAGATAATCAAGCAGACATCTAGTTAAGAAGCAACAAAGACCACATGAAAGAAGTACACCAGCCTGTGTGATCATGCGGTGTCTGGAGGATCAGGTATCAGACATCAAAGAACCAGAACAAAAATTAATATCACTGTGAAGGCAGGGAGGGGGGTGGAGTGCAGAGTGAGGACCCATCTGTAAGTAATGGGACATCCCCTTACATAAGGGTCACAGGGAGGAGACAAACCAGTCAAGGTAGAGTATAACACCAATAAAACATACAACTTTCCTCTAGTTCTTTAATGCTTCCTTCCCACCACTATCATGGTCCCAATTCTACCCAGTTACAAATCTGAATAGACCAGAGGATGTACACTGGTACAAATAGGAACTGGAAATCACCGACAATCCAGGACAGATGAACCCCTCAGAACCAATAATGAGAGTAGAGATACCAAGAGAAGAAGGGGAAGGTGGGGGAGAAAGGAGAACTGATCCCAATGATCTACATATAATGCCCTCCCTAGAGAATGGACAACAGAAAAGTGGATGAATATTCACTGGTCAGTATGTGACATGAAAAAATAAAAATAAAGTATAAATTATCAAGGGTTCATAAGGAAGAGGGAAAGGGAAAAGAGGGGGATTGAGGAGCTGATATCAAGGGCTCAAGTAGAAAGAAAATATGAATGATGATGGCAACAAATTTACAAAAGTATAACACATGACTGGATATATGGATTGTGATAAGAGTTGTACAAGCCACCAATAAAATGACTTTTTTAATGAAAAATAAGGTGTAAGGATACAGTTTTAAGACACACCATTCCTAATTTTAAACCATAAAATATTTCTTTGTTCTGCATAAATGACTGCCTTTTAGTGTATGTGCAGGTGCCTAAGGAGCACAATTACATGCTTTAGAATCACTATCCTTCAAAATATATAATTTGTTATGATATACACAATTAATGTCTTTCAATACTCAATAACACACAAATAAACATCCCTCTGATATTGTCAGTTGAATTCTATTTGACATAATCAGGTATATATTTAAGTTTCATATCATCTGAATCAAACTTGAATTTCTGACAGTTTCCTATTAATGTACAATTGCAACCATTTTTTAAAAATTGCCTTCCTCAAATTTTTCCTAGCATTAGTATTAATGATGTTGTCCAATAATTTCCACATTCCTTTGAAGCATTTTCACTAGAATGGGCAAAAATGTAAATCTCTTCCACTCAGTTGACCAAGAGACATGAGAACTTTCAATTTTGCATCTATGAATTACTAAATATCTTCTTGTTAAATTGTGATTAGCCATCTCAGTCTGCAAACCTTGGGTCTTTGATTTGTTCCAATGTTTTCCATGCAACTTGGAGTTCTTCCTGCCAGACCATTTATTCTTGATCCTAGGCTACCTTCTGGAATGGTTGGTGGTGCAGGAACTATGCAAATTTCTCCAACTTTTTTTGAGGCTTCCTGTATCATCCAACATCTTGCCCATTGACTTCTTCAATATCACTGCATATTAACAATAAGGCATACATTTTTTAAAAGAGGCCTATAAGTGCAATTCATGTTAACTCAAATTTGTCATAAGTAGGAGCCTACCTGTCCTCTGGATCTTATTTACACCTTCCAATTCAAAGTATAGAGTCGAAATGAAACCAATCTCTATGGTAATTCTGCCTGTTTCCTCTCACTGGGGAACATCACCAGTGTTGGCAGAAAACCAGCTGCCATTTGTACCTGAGATAAATCCTCCCCTGAACACCACTGCCTGAAGACATTTTTCTTAACTGTGAAAGAAACTTATAATTGGTGCCTCTCAGTGGGCAATTAATCATTTTCTGCTCTGCCCTCTGACATATTTCCTAGCAGCTTGCTTAGTACTAGCTCAAATTAAACCAAATCAAGGATCTGTTACTATTTGTGTTTTATGACTGTTCCTCTAATAAACATTCAAGCAGAACCTTTTTTCTATTCTATAACAATTGATTGCTTTTTATTGTAGAAAAAATGATCTACTTAGGCATGACATTTCTTTTTCATTAAATGAGGCTAGGGTCCTTCACATCTGGTAAGAGCAGTTCTTTTTTGAAAATGCACTTAAATACAATAATCTGAAGTGAAGTTTACTTTTAATACAAAGTAAGGCAGTGGTAAACTTTTATTTGATAATTAATATGTGTCTGGATCATAAATGCATTTTAGAAAGTGTGCCATGTCCCAGCAATCCTGGATTTGTTTTCCGGCTTTAACTGTTTGGCCCTGCTAGCAATAATGGTAATGTGTCCACCATCGACTTCTCAGGAGAAAGACCAGACATTCTATCTATAAACAGTTACAGTCTCAGAAACCCTCGAGGATAGTTCTGCCTTGTCCCCAAGGGTTGCTGTGATTTGGTGGCAGTGAGGTTGGTTTTTTGAGCAGGTATTCTGAGCTTGTCATGGAACTGCATAACTTCAGGTCCTACCTAAAATATTTCTTACTTCCTTATTGTTCCCTCAACTACAACAGTAGTCCAAATCTGACCTGCTTATTTAAATAGCAGGCCAGATGGCAAATATGCAGGTCAGTGATCTGTCAATTGTGAAGTCCTAAGAGTATTTATGTGTGTACTATTATACAATTATTATTCAAATAGACTCTGATCTCATATATTACCTATTATTGTTGTAGTTTCTGAACAGTTAACCCTAACCTATGGTGACTCCTGTGTGCAGAGGTGAACTGCTTTCAGTGCTGGGCCTTCCAGAAGCAGTGTTTCAACACACCTCTGAGTGCATTCAAACTGCCAACCTTTCGGATTAGTGAATCATTCTTTTGACTCTAATCATGGCATGAAAACTGATGTGACTCATGTTGGTGGTCAGACTTGGGTCACCTAAAGCTTTCTCACCTCCAGTCTCAGGGTCTAAGACAGAAGAGAAAAGAAATCTTCAAGTTCCCATCACTACAAAGCAGCAGTGCAAGAAATTATGAGTGCAAGGGAGTTTCAGAGCTGATCAAAGTAAAAGATGTGACCAGAATGCAGCAACTCTGCACAAAGCGGCAGTTGTTTACTGGACCACACATTGAAGCCTGGCAGCATGGTTTGGGGGGTGGGGGTGGGGGAGAAACATGGTTCTTGAAAAACCATCTGGGGCAGACAGAGCCCAGTAATAGAAACCATTCACATAGGAGTTGTAAACCATATTCTGGAATCTCTCTCACTCTCTATCTCCCTATCCCTCTATCTCTCTCTTTTTTACAGCATCTTAAATATTTTATTAAATAATAGAATCATAATCTAAGCAAATGATAGGTAAGACAACCACCAGAGATTCTTGTATTTATGTCTTAGACACCTGGTCTCAAAGATCCTTTCCTACTCAAAGTTACATAATTCTAAAATACTTTATGAGTTCATTCCCTAATTTGTTCCCTATATTATTTAGTATATTTTTTGTTCTGTATCTTACCTTTTATAGAATAGACACCATTGGCCCTCTTTTGGTTCCCAAATAGTGTATATGGTATTGGTAAATGCAAAATTTATCACTACTGACTACAAAGTTCAGGAAAATTTTCACATAGTTATATTAGTTCTACTTAACCCCCATAATTTGCTCTAGAAGTGTGTCTTGCCTACACCATGTGACTTACCATTGTAATTGCTTTTCTGACATCATCACAATTCTAGATAAGGGCAGCTGACGCTCTAGAGTTCAGAGTATGCTGGACAATTCTAAGATCTTATGGACAAAAAGTTGTGGATGTTTGTTTTTGAACATACTTAGTGAAATTAAAAAGTTGACTAGCTGATACTTGGATATGTCCCAATTACCTTTAATTACCCTGAAGACTGATACCACAGAAAATGTACCTTTAAAAAGAGAAAGAGGGAAATAAAAACATAAATTTTTACTTCAGTCACAAGTGTACAGTACACTTACACTGATCATTAAGATGATTCTGGGGAACAAAGTAATACAGCAAGACTTGCTTATATTTTTAAAGCAATCATGAATCCTAAAATTCTAATTGTTTGATCAGAACAAGCTTCTCATTTTATACTTAAATTCCCTAACTGAGTGCCTCTGACTTCCAGTCCAAGTGTGTTCTTGTTGTGCATCCAGAAGTTGATTCTGACTGACGGCAACACTGGAGCAGAGCAGACATGCCCCCCTATGGCTGCCTGGGTTGTACTCTGTACAGCTTCCAATCCCCGGGGGCCCCCCTCCCTCTTAGAGACAATGTGAGCCACCACTAAGGTTCCTTAACAGAAACAGAAACCTCCCAAAGAGTCATTTATGTTTCCTTGCATCACACCTTACCATATAATATGCAATCAGAAAAAGCTCTCGGTAAAATCAATGTTTTATGTACTGTGTTAGTCTGGGCAGACTAGAGAAACAAATTCATAAACACACATATGAGGGAGAGGTTTATCTACAAGAGGAATGGAATATTGAGAAAGCATCCCAACCCTGTCCAGTCCAAGTCCATAAGTCTGATATTAGCCCATATGTCCAATACTAATCCATAAGTCTTCTTCAGACTCACGAAGCACATGCAACAATGCCAGGACAATGTGTATACACTGGTGGTAGAAGCATTTCAGCACTGGCAGGAGTCTCCACATGGCTTCTCCGGCCCCAGAGGTCTGGTTCCATCAGTGTAAGCCCACATGGCTTCTCCTCCGGCTCCTCCAGAACTAAGGGTCTAACAGAATGCTGCCATATTGTCTTGTCAGTAGACTGTCTTCAAGCAACTGAGTCTATAGTCTTTCACCTCCATGAGGGAGATATCTCTTGTGAACCCAGCTTAGACAATAATGAACAGAGGTGGAGACTAGAAAAGGAATAGGTACTTTCCTCTAAGAGAAGAAAATAGCAAAAATGAACACCATGGTCAAACTGACACACACAGAAACACCCCTTCAGTAGGTTAGTGCACAACTGAACAGAGCAAAAGAAAATGTCCACAGATTTGAAGGAAGGTCAGTAGAAAAAGTCTTACTGAAATATAAGGAATTTTTTAAAATATTGAAATATCACAATATGCCAAATGTTGTGCATCCCTGTATTCTACACACACACACACACACACACAAATAGAAATATCTTCTAAGCACCCCATCAGTTCAGTGTCTGAGAAGCTTACTGATTTTTGAAATCTCTAAGTCTCTCTCAATGAGTAATATAAATTCAGCAGTCACATTTTTATATAAATTCTGAAAGCTTGAGATGTTTTCCATGGAATACTGATTTGGGTGTCTTCAAGGCTGAGTTCAAGCCATGGGCATCCCAGAGGCTGTTTGAGGGACTCAGAACACATGGAGTGACACTCACAGAAGGGGTAACGACATCAAAAGAACTTTCTAAAGAAGCTTTATGCAGTGTTTTTGCAGAAGTTTATTATTATTTTTTAATCATCAGTTTAGATGTATTGATATACTTAGAAAGCTGAAACTTGGTGGCAGTTCACTTTCTAAAACTTTGACTATATTTCAGTCAGAGCTTCACGATTATCCAATTACATGGCATTTGAAACACAAGGTTTTGTTTATATGCCCAACAACACCGTAAGTGTTTTTCTAGACAGGCGCAATAACCAACTAAGCCCTGGTGCCCATGTTTATCAGGGTTTTTATAGTTAACGATTCCGTGAAATTTCTGGTGCTTTAGATAAAGCCTTGTATTAATTAGCATTTGTGGAGCTATATCCATGGCATTTTTGAGAATGAAGTAATAATTAAAGGTAAAGAAGGAGAAAAACTAAATACCCCCCTTCAATGACTAATAATGGTTAACAGTATTGTAAATAATAAGATAATTCAATATACTAAAATTTTACAAAACCATTTTCTTAGTATTCAAATAATGTTTAAAAGGGACATTTAAGCAATTTACAACTACACTTATTACATCTGATGAAAATTAATAACACATATCACTCAGAATGAATAGCAAATGTCACTATAGTCTGCTCCAGAAGAAGGTTTCTGGGAGGGAGGGAAAGAGAGGGCTTTCCTCTTTTGCCCTGCCCCTCAACTTGCCCAGAAACAGGTCTCTCCTGACCACATGCCCAACATACTCGAGACAGTCACGCCTCTAAGGAGCTTCTTCTTTCAAGAAAGATGCATTTATCCTTTCAGCAGTCCATGGTTCTGTCATGACTTTTCAACTGTACCATCATTTAAGTGCATCAATTCTTCCTCTACTTTCCTACGCAACGGCCACCTTCCACATGCATAGGAGGCCATGGAAAAGACCAAGGGTTGGGGTAGGAGTACCTCGCTCCTCAAAGTGACATTTTTGCTTTTCAAATTTTTAAAGAGGTCTTGAGTTGTAGATTTCCTACACCAATGCTTCCATTGGCAGCTGACCATAGAACCACCAAGTGACCAAGGACTATTAAGTTTCTGGAGTGGGTTAGCCCTTGGTTCATTGTTTTAAGTGCTGAACAAATTTATATTGAAGCACTTTTGTAACCCAAGTGTGTGCTTATGAAGGGAAGGGGAAGTTTCAGGTGTTAAGTCTCAAAAGGGTGCATGCTATTCATAGAAAAGCATGTCAATCAGCACGAAAGCTTGGGACTCCCAACTGGGCAGGAAAAACCACAAGGAAAAGAACACAGACACATGTGGGGGTCCTTGGGGAATCTCCAGGGACCAAGGGGCCAAAAGCCTAAAAAAGTCCAAGAGCAGGTGGACCCTCTGTAGACCTGGAGCTGGCCCTGGGGGGGCACCCGCAGACTGTGTGTGTGCACCCTGTCCTCTAACCTGCCACAGGACCAAAAGACAGGGCTGGCCTACTCAGAGCCAGGGTATTTAACACCTCTAGCTGAGAAGGCAAGGTTGAAGCTATTGGTTGATTCCATTAGCTGAGTTTGGGCCTACCTACCTATATGATGTGCCCAAGGTATTGGTTTTACCTGGGTCTAGGGAGTCCTCGTCTGTACATGCTCCTCTGGGCTTTTCCATACGTGTCTGAAGGCTGCCTGATTTCTTTCCAGCCTCTCTAGGTGGGCCTTTTTAGGCATCGGGAGGACAATCTCAAGTATCCCTAAATATAACTACCAAACCAAGTTACTCAAAGTAACTCAGATGCCTAATTCCCTGCCACTAAGGTGATGGTCTGCCTCCAAACAATCCAGTGTTGTGTAACTTTTAGAGCACATTCTCTAAAATATTTTGCAAAGTTAAGGCCCCACAGTAACAAAATTAAAAAGGGGGGGGGGGGTAAAATCACACCCACTTCATAATGCCTTTATTAGTTTGATATTAATGAATTTGATAAATAGTGTTAAGAATACTTCTGAGACTATGCAATTTGTTACTTTACACCTCTTAGTTAGAAAAGACATATGTGATGAATTGAAATGCCCCAGGACAGATGATCCCTTCAGGACCACTGGTGAGAGTGGTGACACTGGAAGGGTGTAGAGAAAGGGGAGTAAAAAGAGGGAACTGATTGTAAGGTTCTACATATAACCTCCTCCCTGGCGTAGCGACTACAGGGAAGTGGGTGAAGGAAGACATTGGACAGCATTCGATGTGACAAAATAATAATAATTTATAAATTATCCAGGATTCATGAGAGAGGGAGACATGGGGAAGGAGTGGAAAAAAAGAGAAGTCAATACCAAGGGCTTAAATAGAAAGAAAATGTTTTGAGGATGATGATGACATCAAAGGTACAAATGTGCTTTGCAAACAATAGAGGTTTGCATGGATTGTGCTAAGAGTTGTATGAGCCCACAATAAAATCATTTTAAAAAAAAAGAATTGAGATTCCACCACGCCCACCCCCACATGCACATTGGAATGTAGGGAAAATGGCCAATGGTTTAATTTGAACTTGCACTTCTAATGCTATGTTCTCTAAAAATAATTTCATTGAATGTATTGGAGTTTTGTAAATAAAGATTCAGTAAAAAGAGAGAGAGAGAGAAAAGGCAACAAAACAAAAACATTATATTTTCTGACAATGCTGTAAAAGTATTAAAAAGCAAATACGCCACTGTCACAATACAGTGAATTCAGTTTCCTTAAGAAACCTGGATTGGGTTTATTAAAATGACAGTGCTTGGGGCTTTCAGAACTGCATCTGAAGCTTACCTAGTCATTGACAGGCACGATCGTAACGTTTGCGTTACAATTATGAGCTATGTGTTTCTATCTGAGAGAGGTGGAAAGGTAGCAATGAATGTTTTTATGGAAGCTGTGTTCCGGTCAGACAGATAAATAGGCAGAAAAGATAGACAAACAGTACAGCAAACCACGGAGAGCCATCACAATCACTCAGCAGGGCTTCCGCAAGAGCGCCAGCTCACTCATGGTCAAAGACCAGTTGCCATTGACTTGACTTCAACGCTAGGTGACCGGTGTGCATCCAAGCAGTACTAGGTTCCGTCGGGTTTTGCAAGGATGATTTTCACTAGGAGATTCCCAGGCTTTTCTTCCAAGACACCTCTTGATGGATCCAAGCCTCTGGCCTTTCAGTTGGCAGTGGATCATACCCCGAAGTTGTCTTGTCCTTGAGGATTTTTACTGATAACTAGAAGTACCTCTGATAGGACTTTTCTGTTCAACAGGAATACCTCAATATTAAGTTGAACAGATAAATCTCCCATCCAAGTACTAACCAGGCCTGACCCTGCTTAGCTTCCAAGATCAGACTCGATCAGGAGCGTTCAGGGTGGTATGGCTGTAGACTGAGCAGATAAATCTTAGGAGGTTACTTCCAATGAATGGTAAGAATTCATTTTGTGTAGCAATAAATACCCTCTCTCTCAGGGAATTGATAAGCCTCTGATGAATGTTTGAATGACAAAAGTCAGAGAAGGCCAGTTTTCACGGAAATTGTTTTTCTAGCCTGCATTAACAAGTTCTAACTGTAACCACTAGTGCTTAGGGGTCTTAGGTCAAGAGAAAGACTACACTCAGAGAGGCTGTAACTATATACAATCAAATATCCCAGTTTGTAAAATAAATTATGCTTTCTAGTACAGTAGAGGATTACCTCCATACCTCTTAATGTCAAACATGAGTGCACATTTAAAAATAAATTTTATTATAAGTTTAGTATTCTTTACAGAATAATGTACAGTAGAACCCTGGATCTCCACAATAATCCACTCTAGAAGGAGCATCGAGATATGAAGCAGTCAAGTTCCAAATCAATTTTTCCCATCAGAAATAACTGAAAATGGATTAATCTGTTCTTGAACACTCACTTTTTACCCTAATCTTGTCTTTTTATACAAAACATTACCCAGAAATTTCAAAGTAAGTTCAGAATTAAATAATTTAAATAAGAAACACAATACTTAAAAAGATCTTTAACAACAACGGGGTAACCCGTGCTTTGCGATGGATGAGGGTCTGGATCTGTGGACCTGGATGTGGAGAGGAAGTTTGGAGAGAGATCCATGGTTTGGCAAGGGAATTTCCTTCCATAAAATCAACTGATAGCTGCTTTTCAGGAGCACTTTTTCCTTTTCTTTGCCTTTTTTCACTAGGACCTGGCTGGCTTTGTCTTTTAAAAAAATCTTCCTAATTTGGTCTCTTGTTGGCATTTCCTTAACTGTTTTCTAAAAGGGTCTATTAAATTATCATAAACAATATTAACAATATGGTTGCTTGTAATTATTCTTTTCAAAAAATCCTTTCTTAGGACATTTTTTTTTTCATCTAAAAGCACTACAAAATGCCACAAAAACTAAGACAATTATAGCAAAACGATTGGAACACAGCTGCAAATGGTTTAAATAAAGAGTATGAACAACGCCAGTTAACATTGAAGGACTGGAACACGAACTGCTTCTGTTAATGAAAAGCAAGGGTCGTCTCAGATTCTGATGTTTTGTTTGAACTCTGATGCAAAGTTCTCTCAACACTTTGCGCCAAAATCTGACTGATGTGGGGGAGTACCAGGGCTCTACCATATAGATCTCATGGAGGGAAGGCAGAGTAGAAAGGGAGGGCCTATTGCAGGGATCTGCATATGACCTCCTCTCGGGTACGGACAACAGGGAAGTGGGTAAAGGGACACATCAGACTGTGTGTGATGACAGACTAATGACAATCTGTAAATTGCGAAGAATTCATGGGGGAGGGGGGAGAAAAGGGAAATATGAGGAACTGGTACTGGGGGCCTAGGTAAAAGGAGGATGTTTTGAGAATTATGATGGCAACAAATGTGGTCTGCATATAATTGACATATGTATTGATCGTGATATGTATGAGCCCCCAATAAAATGATCTATTAAAGAAAAAAACGTTTACGTATTGGTTTGATTTCTAGAGTCCAAGTTGCAATTTCTCTCCCAGGCCCAGGATTTGGAGCACACAAATTAACATGAAGACCTTCGTGCAACTTAGGAATCAGTAAGTAGTAAAAGCAGAAAGATGTTTACCTGGCAACACATTAGATGGCAACAATATAGTGACAATTATATCAGGGACATCAGTATTAGTCAAACAGGAAAGCAAGTGTTCTTTGACATTACCTCCTTGCAGTATGCACCAATAGACTCAGAGTCGAATAGATGCAGTCGATGTCTTTCTCAACTTTCCTGCAGAGCTCACTGAACAGGAAGCACTCTCTCAACTTGAACTTCAGAAAAGAAGGTAGTTAAATGAAACAAATACCAGTACAAACAGAAATTAGGTTAAAAATGAATGCTGCCACCAAGTCTATTTTGACCCTAACTATGGTTTCTGACACTGCAAATCTTTACAGGAGTAGACCGTCTCATGCATCTCTCAAAAAGCAGCTGATGCATTGGAATGGCCTGCCTGGACATTAGTAGCTCACGAAAAGTTGTCCCAAAGCCAGATTTAGTAGGGCCTTATGGAATTTTTGTGAAGAGGCTTCCCGGAAGATGTGCCTTTGTATGGCTGAGTCTAAGATGAGGGGGACTAACCTAGTCCTTGTGCACTTTCATTTTCTGATTGGCTGCCAAAAATACAAGGACAGAAAGGGGTTCATGTTGAATAAAAACAAGGAAGGAAATGGACTCTGTACTAGTAATTTTAAAAAGAACCATGTGAATCATTTGTATCGAGAACTCCGAATTCAATGTTTCTTACTAATTCTGCCCATGTGTCACACAAAGTCTTATTTGCTTGCTAGGGGACAATAAACACAACTCAAAGGAAAAGTGGGATTCTGTGCAGTTATCAACATGGTGATCTTAAAGGTTGGAGTTTCCAGATCTTGTGTTTTTCATTGTCGTATTAACTGTTTCTCCATACATTGAGCCTCTTCTCCCTACCAGAAACAATTCTGACTCACAAGCACATCTCTGCTTCCATGTACCTCTCTGGCACCAAGAAGTGCTGGCAGCATTTCAAGAGAGCCAGAAGGAATTCACTTACGGACTAACTAAGAGTGGTTTTGAAATTATTGAGCGCCACAGTAAAACATCGATGAAGCTTTGAATTTCACAGAACTTCTTTCTCCCTATTTCCTTCCTCAGCTGTGAAGTTCTCCCTTTAGGAAGAAGGTAGCCTGGGAGATGCTCTTGCATTGCTACGATTGTTGGTTTAAACTTTTTTGTTTGTTCAGTTTCTGGTATCACTGATGTATCCGTGCTGTGACTCATTCCAATTACTCTGCAGGGGCCCTGCAGAGGATGAATGATCCCCAGAGGCCTTTGCTGTTCAATTGTCTTCTGAACTGAAAATAGCTGTTTGGTTGACTTTAGCATAGTATTAAATCACACCAAATGACTCACCATAATTTTGGTAATTGGTAATTCTGTTGTTTTACCCCCCCACACCTTGAATAAAACCATCACTATGTTAGCGTAATTGGAATAGAAGAATAGCATATGCTTTGCTCAAAATCTAGGTTTCATATGCTGACATGCTCAGTGCTTTTGTTATTTATATCTTTCATAAACTGTAGCAAAATTTTTATATTTGCACTCATATCTTAATCCAAACCTACTGCCATCGCGTTAGTCCCAATTTATAGGGCAGAACTACTCCTTTAAGTTTCCCAGACTAAATCTTTATAGGAATTGCCAATGTCCTTCCACCCCAAGGGCTCTTAATACTCTTATCTTAATCAACTGAGTTTTCTGTAACTTGGCCATTTGGCTTTAAGAAATAGCACCAAAATGTTATTGCTATTGTTGCTTTTTACTCAAATCAAGCTCAATAGGAGAGAGTAGAATTGTTGCATAGGACTCTCCTGACTGCAATCTTTAAAACTGCAGTCAGGTCCTTCCCCTGTGGGTCCAGCAAATGGGTTGAAATAGCTAACTGTGAAGTTCAGCTCTCAGACCACTGTCTATGGGAGACCTAGCGAGCTCTGAACCTGTGCAGTTTGCTAAGGACCAGAAATAAGTCAAGCTCACTGACACTTAAATGCATACACAGCGGCTAAGAGTTAAGCCACAAGTTTACTAAAGCATAAAACCACTTCAAAAAGAGATGAAGTGGGTCCCTCTCACAAGTTGAGATGCAACACATTAAATATAGATACGATATACTTTGCTCCCGGAGCCAAGTGGGTCCCCCCTTGTGAGTGAGTTGATATGAGGATGTTGTGTAGGGGAAAGTTTCTAGTTTTTTGTTTTAAGTTTCTAGTTTTTATAAGGCACCTTCAAAGGAGAGTGTGACTGCTCTTCACATAGTCCTGGGGTTCCATACACCATTTTTATTTTCATCTTGATCTGGACTGCTGCTTTGGGTCAGCATGTCTCAGAATTATCTACGAGTACATTCCTGTGCCAGAATTTTACTGGGGCCTGGCTTCAAGGTTAAGGTGTTTATCCAGCCAGTTCTCTCAGAGTCCTTTGTCCTTCACTTGTTTCATAGGGTCCTGTGTTCATTCCTTGTAGTCAGGGAGAAGTCCCTGTTTTGACCCTACCACTAACCTTTTGGTTAGTAGGTAAGCACTTAACTGTTTGTACCCCAACCCCTTACATAAATGCTATACTAACTTAATTGAAAAGTTTTGTTTACATTTAAGCAAAAAAAATGATGGATTAAAAGCTCAAAAAGAGAGTTCATAGATTTTTTTTCTAATAAAATGAAATGATTAAATGTTCTTCCATGTGGGTATGGAATCCAAATTAACACCGCAATAAACTGAATGAATGCTATCATATTCCTATGAGGAGTCCTATTTATGCAGTGGTTAAAGTGCTCCCAGTGGAATTCTGCTTCTATAACAATGTACAGGTTTGGGCAAAGTAAGTAAGAGGAAGGTCAGCACTAAATTAATAAGGCAAAAGAAGACACTAGGAGAAATGTCAAAGTTAAGGAAGGTAGACACTGTCTATACTGATACATATACATATATATGATATTCTGCAATGTATGTCTTTATATGGCCTGCAAATATATCCATGAAGATAGTACACCATACAGGAGGGGAAACTTTTTAACCATAAGGAAACTCCTTCGCCCTAATCAACCACACTGAAAAAAATGTTTCTCTGAGTCTGGAGGCTCAAGAGCACAGTCCTGCAGGGCATCAGGTCAATTGGTTTCACAAAGACCATGTTGCACATCTTACTTTGGTGGTAGCACAAGGAGATATGAAGTTTGTGAGTGACCCTGTCAGATGCCACTATCGTTCTTCCCCCACCCCTACAAAGGAAAGTGAGGAAAATCAATCAAAGATGCAAGGAAACAGTCCAAAGGACTAATGGACCACTTGAATGTCACGCTCCTGAGATCAGAACTAGATGGTAGTTGTGGCGGCTATGTACTTGATGTCAATTTCATGATTGGGATGTAGAGGTGGAGCCTAGCCTGTCAATCTGGAGATAGACAATGAGGCCTCTGTGTGGGCAAGGCTTTCTCCTGAGGGTTCTGGGAAGTCTCGTGGTTTTCCCAGTTGGAGAAGAGAGACTTGACTCTTAGTCTCTTGGTGTCAGTTTACCAGCAAGACAAGATGCTGGTAAGCTGATCGATCCTGGATCCTGGAACCTGGAGGAGCCGGAAGAAAGGCAACATGGGCTTGCCCTGATGGACCCAACCCTCTGGGTCAGGAAAAGCCATGAGGAGACCCTTGCCAGTGCTGAGTTGCTTCTACCGGCACTGGATGTGGCTGGTGGACCCTGAGCCCTGGAAACGAGGAGCCATGGGGAGACCCCTGCCAGCACTGGGATGCTTCGACTGCACATGCTTCATGAGTCAGACGGAGACTTTATAGACTGGTATTGGACATATGGGCTAATGTTGGACTTACGACCTTGGACTGGACTGGGTTGGGATCCTTTCTCAATATTCCATTCCTCGTGTATATAAACCTTCCCCTTATATCCATATGCATGTCTATGATTTTGTTTCTCTAATCTACCCAGACTAAAACAGTAGTATTACTACTGACTGCTCAGAAAAGGATCAAAATAGTTGGTCCCAGGGGAATGGGAGAAACATGTAGAATAAACCTCAAAATACTGTTTAAAAATGAAACAGAATTAACTGGTCTGATGATAGAGACTGGAAAAACAACCAACACTGTGACCCATTAAGCCTGGAGCTGAACTCAGTCTTGTGCTTCAATGTTCAGTCAAACGCTTATCAGGTGACCGAAACACCAGTGAATACACAGCCCTTAGAACAACCATCTATAGTGGAACCAAAAGGCAACCTTTGCCCAGGAGTAAAGTCCACAAAGCCAGGCAGGATGATAAAGGGGGTGAATGAAAACAGTAAGCACAGAGAGGAAAGTGGAAAGAGGACTGTTGCATTCTGGGGATTGCAGTCATAAAACAAGCTGCAGATGAATTGCTGAATGGAATCCCAATTCACTCTGTAAACATTCAATTAGATGTTTAAAATAACTTAAAATGATTTTTTTAAACATTGTATACAACCGTGGAAACCAGAGCAATTATAGTCCGTCCTGTAACACAGTTATGAGTAGGAAGGACTTGGATGGCAATGGGTCTGGTGCTTGCTTTGCTGTAATTTCTACTACATATCTTTTTTAACAGCATTCCTTCTCCAATCAAAATATAATCCAGAGTTTAAGTGCAAACAATGACTTGAAAAATCCAACTTCCCAATTCATGAACAAAGAAACACATGTCTTCTCAAATGGCTAAATATA
>PVJH01017693.1:29147-47233 GCA_004026705.1 Nesogale talazaci | reverse complement strand
GTGGATGGATGAGTGGATGGATGGATAAATGGGTGGGTGGATGGATGGATGAGTGGATGGATGGATGGATGGATGGATGGATGGATGGATGGATGAGTGGATGGATGGATTTGTGGAGGGATGACTGGGTGGGTGGGTGGATGGATTCATAGGTAGGTGGATAGATGGATGGATGAGTGGATGGATGGATGAGTGGGTGGATGGGTGGATGGGTGGATGGATGGCTGAGTGGATGGATGGATGATGGTGTATGGATGAGTGGAGGAATGGATGGGTAGGTGGATGGGTGGATGACAGATGGATGGATGCATAGGTGGGGGGATGGGTGGGTAGGTGGGTGGGTCCACAGGTGGGTAGATGGAATAGTAAGTGGGCAGACTAACTATATATCTTCCTAGCTACCAAGCTGTCTGTCTGTAGTAGGTAGACATAGAGAAGCAGGTAGATGTAGATAGACAGACAAGAGAAAAAGAGATAAACAAGACAGGAGATAGAGACAGAGATGACAGAAACGAAAGAAGAATGATATAGTTGGATTCATGTATAGAAACATTAGATAGTTCATAGATACATACATAGGTGCATAGACAGATTGATGACAGATAGGTAGATTAGATAGATAGATAGATAGATAGATAGATAGATAGATAGATAGATAGATAGATAGATGAGGTAGATAGAGAAATAGGTATGCATGAACATTAGGTCAGTGATTCTCAACCTGTGGTGGTAACTCCTTTGGGGGTTGAACGACTCTTCCACAGGGGTCATCTGATTAACAAAAAAAATTACAGCTATGAAGCAGCAACAAAAATAATCTGATGGTGGACATCACCACAACATGAGGAACTGTATTCAAGGGCCAGAGCACTTGTGGGTGAGAACCACTGCACTAGGTACATAGACACATGGACGCACACTGAGAGACATTAGGTGGGGCTGACTTAGAGGCAAGGTTGAGGGCAGCCGTGTGGCAGAGGGTCAGGGCAGGGAGTGGCCAGGGCGGGGAGAGCTGCCCGGCATGCTGGGTTCACAGGGGCTGTGTGAGTGTTGGCCCTCAGACATGTGTTCCCGTTCATACACCCAAGCCAAGTTCACAGTCAGCAGGTGCATTTCCATCTCACAGAGAGCCCCTTGGATGGAGCAACGATGCCCCTGGGAGTGACCAAGGCTGCCAATCCTGGCAGGGGTGAACAGCCTCGTCTTTCTCCTGAGGCATGGCTGGCAGCTTCAAACTGCTGACGTCAAGGTTGGCAGCTGGAAGGTAATGACTCCGCGCGCACACTACCAGGTCTCCCACTCTAGAGGTGGCCCTTCAGGTCCTGAGAAGGCCTGACCAGCCTGGCACAGAGTCCCTCCCTGGTTTCCTGGAGCTGACCTGCTCATCGGGGGAGTGAGAGGTGGGAAGATACTAAATAAGAAGCTATAGTCTTCCTGGAGGAGAGGACACAGAGGTGGGACCCTGAGGGATGGTAAGGGGGAAGAAGGGTCCTGGAGGAAGTGGATGGGCGTGTGGGTACAAGGGGACTAGAGAAGGCTCATGAAAAATAAAGCTGACAAATCACGTTGCTGTTTTTTTTAAACATGAGCCTTTTGAGAGCCCCTCCCTAATCTGGATGGGTGGGTGGATGATGTGGGTAAGTGGACAGGTGGAACAGGTAAGTGGAAGATGAGATGTGGCATGTCTCACTTTGCCTGGGGCACTAGCTCAGGGCCCTGCCATGGTTCCCTGCCCACTGGCTACAGTTTAGTGGCCAGGACACAGACAGAGGTCCTTGGGGGACTCTGAGGGTGGGACCAAAGGCCAGGAGGACCCTGGGGTCTCGGGAGACCCCGGCTGGCATGAGAGATAGAAGTAAGCTTTCCAGGGCTGACTCTGTGAGCTGGACCTGCCTGTTACACAGCTGGTCGCCTGACTGATGCAACCACCATGCCACCTGCTGCCCCTGCTCTGCCTTACTCGCTACCCCACTGTGGAGGTCACACCACCTGTTGTCAATCTGAGACTGATGTGAAGGGGTGGAGTTCAGCCTGTCAATCAGGTCACGACTTGATGGCCTCACTTGGAGGCGCGGCGGAGCTAAATAGTTCCCGGGAGGCAGGACGCAGGCTCATTCCCTGGGAGACATTGCAGCTAAGATGCAAGGAGCTGCACTAGTGGCCTGAGCTGGAGGGGCCACATGGAGACCCCTGACAACACTGAGAAGCTTCCACCACCACCACTGGATCCGCACGACTCCCCACCTTCTTCTTGCTTTTGCTGTCAGTGAATGTGTTGCGTGAGTCTGAGGAGGAATTTATGGACTGGTATCAGACATATGGGCTAATATCGGACTGATGAACTTGATCTGGACTGGGCTGGGATGTTTTCTCAATGCTCACCTGCTCTTGCATAGAGACCTCTTTCTGATACACATATAGTGTCCATGAATTTGTTTCTCTAGTCTACCTGGACTCACACCTGCAAACCTAGCTGTGCAAGCCCATCAGTGCCCTCCTTTTGGGGGCTCCCCCCCCCCATGGAGCACTCCCCCCATGTGCTCCCAAAGGTGACCACTGGCCAGGCTTCACATCAGACTCATCCTGACACCTGGCCAAGGTCACGATGATGTCACCACCCAGTGGGACACGCGACTGCCCCTTCCCGTTTGACCTGCCCCTGAGAGTGGGCTGCTTCCCCATTCTGGCTCTTTTAAAACACAAACAATTGCTACACACACCGCCTGACCACAGTTTCCCAAATCTTCCTACGGCCACCCCCTTGAAGGCCCTGCCCATTCCTCCCTGCCCCAAGCAAAAACTCCCCTTTCCCTCGGCCTCCTTCTGGTCCCTACAGACCACAGAGCGACTCCGGCTTCTTGGGCATGTTTGCTTGTGCTGTGGGCCTGGCTCTCTGGGCTCAGCTTGATGACCCCAGCAGTGGCGGGCAGCAGAGAGAGTCCCAGCCTGTTGCGTAGACAGTGTACACTTTGTTTTTCTGTGTGCATGCGGTGGCCACACTGGGCTACATCCAACTCTCGACGGACATGCTGCTGTGCACCTTGGTGGCCGAGCTTCTCTCTGAGTCCCCGCCCCCTTCTCTGGGGTAGACGCCTGCATTCAGGATGTACGTCTTGTGGATCCCTGGCTGTTGGGTCGCAAGGCTGTCGTCCAGAGCCCCTAGAAAAAAGAGGCTTCTCTACCCCGGGGAGAGTAACCATCCCGGGAAACTGAGAGGGCAGGCCCAGCCTGTTCTGCAGCAGCGCCAGGAGCCCAGGGGACTCCACTGAAGTGTCAGGGGACCCGTGCTCCCCCCCTCCTCAAGCCCCCTGTGTGCCGGGTAACTGGGGACCAAAGCTTCCGGCAGCATCCCTAGGGGCGTCACACTGTGAACTTGCTAAGGGGCTGCTGGACAGGCTCCCCCGGCCGTGGAAGAGGGTTCCGGCCTGCCACACCCCCTGCCTCCCTGCCAGCACATGCCGGGACCCTGGGTTTTCTGCTTCTGGATGTGACAGTCGGGGTGAGGTGGTGGCTAGAGGTGGAGCCAGCATGCATCTCCCTGGTGGCTGGGGACACGAGCATCTTTCCTTGTCCTGAAGGACACGTTCTGGGTGTCTCCATCCTCTCTCTACCTGCTTGTCAGCCACGCGTCACTCCAGCACCCTCCCTGGTGCCCAACCCCCCTAGGGGGTCCTCTCAGCGAGGCCTTTGGGGCCACAGGGGTGGAGGCACCCCCATCTCATTGGAGGGAAGATGTGGGAGTCCTCCAGGCTGCTCACGGTCAAGCTCAGACCCCAAGAGAGCCCACCACTCCCCGCAACCCATCTGTCCTCTCCTGCCTCCCAGCCCCCAGCCCCCAGCCCGCGCTCTCTGGAGTGCTTTAGCCATCTCCTGAGGCAGAGCCGTGGATGCCGCACTGGTCAGGCCCCCTCCCCCACCACACCTCATTGGGGGAGCGGATACCTGATCAGGGTCTAGGGCCATGACCCCTCCTTGCCACCTCTTGGAAGAGTCCCATCTCCCTCCCACCCTGCTGCTCACACTCTCCCGTGGGACCTCAGAACTTGGCCCAGGAAGCCCCGTGCTCTGCTCGGGCCCTGCAGCCCGTGGTCACGCCCCCTGGAATGGCCAGGTCTCTTCCTTCTTACACAGCCTCACCCCAGGCTTGATGCCTAACCCCTGCCGGACTGTCCTGCGGCCAAGCCGCTCTGTCCAGCATCTAGCTCTCTCCTTCTGTCACTCATGGATTCGCCTGCACAGTGGCCAATCAGAACCACGGGGGAGATGCCCCCCCCCCCCACTCTCCCCACACCTAGCCGCGGGCTCCTTGGCACAGGATGTGCCCAGTGGCTCAGGGGTGGCAGCCTCAGGTTGTGTGCAGAGAGATTGATGGTTCAGACCCAGCAGCTGACTGAGGGAGGGAGAGAGGGGAGGCGGGGCAGCCTGCTTCTTGGAGATGGAGACTGACCAACCGCCGCCGTCAAGCCGATCCCCACGCAGAGCTCTGTGAGTCTTAGGGCAGCAGACAGCCTCCAGCGGGGCAGCCGGTAGGGCTGGACAGCTGACTTGGACTCCTATTGCACCACCAGGCTCCTTCTGTAAAGACTGCTGGCGGGGAGTCTGAGGGGCAGTCCTCCTCTGTCTGCTGAGTGTTCTCGACTCAGGGGCCATGGGTCACTCATGGCCTGGAGGACCTTCTACGGCCCATTGCCTGGAACCTTCTTCCTGGGAGAGCCCTCTACTTGTGCCCTTTGCACTCTTTCTGTGGGGTTCGGTCCCCTTTGGGGCTGAGTTTCAAGAGTCCCCGATGATTTCTGGGTCTTGGTCCCTCTCAGACACCTGCTCCCCAAATCCGTGCCCCCGCTCTTGCCCCTGCGCTCCCCGCCAGTGTCCTCCGATGCGACCTCTTTCTCTCTCTCTTTCTAAATGTCGAGGACGTTCGTTTTCTCTACTTTCTCCTTTGGTTTCTCACATTCCCATCTGAGACTCGCCTGCCAGACACGGTGTCCTCGGTGGGGTTCTCTGGAGAAGGGGCGTGCCCAGAGAGAGGCTCCTCACGCAGGCGTAAGGAAGGGGCAGGTCCACGTCCCTGGATCCAGTGGAGGCTGGAGGCTCCCCTGGACTTGAGTAGCTACAGGTCAGCAGGAAGACCTCAGACTAGTGGCTGCCACATGAATGACCACGCCAAGCAGGCAGTGGATGACCTTCAGGGTTGGCGGGCAATGTGGTTGGCCCAAGTGCCAGGAGTGGATGACCCCCCCGGGGGACCCGGACCCAGCAGAAAGCCAGCGAGCTCTTCCACGTCTCTGGGAAGCAGGCCCCGCCCCTGAGCGAGCATCCTCTGGGCCTACTGTGCAGAGGTCGTGGACTGAGTGCAGCTGTGGCTGCAGCACCCCACCTGCACCCACGAGCTGCTCGGAGCAGATCCCACGATGGAGGTGTGGACGGGGCATCCGGCTATGGCCTGAGGATGGCGAGTCTTATCTGCCGAGCGTCAACATGAAGCCTTAGCCCTCACACCTGGTCTCTCCATCCCACGTGGTCTGGCTCCTCTCATGGGCCGCAGGCGCACATCGGTCTGTTCCCCTCCAAGGCTGGTGACCGTCGCTGGAAATGGCTCCTGGTTTGGAAATAGCCTGGGTCTTCGTGCTGTGTCGGTCCATGAATGAGGTCATTGGCGGAGCCTTCGGGGAATTATCCAGGGACAGGTTGAACCTGGGGACTCCCAGGCACCCACGTCTTCCTTCTTCTTGGAAAGGTCCCTAAACTTCCAAACTGTAATGTTTGGGGGGTGGGGGAAGTTGACCTCTCCTCAGGCATCTGAAACTAGCGCCGTGAAGCCCCTTCCAGGGTGAGGGCCAGACCCCGGGGAAAGTTCTCCAGGCTTCGGAGAGGTCACAAGAGTGGACAGAGCCTCACCAAAGAGCCCTCCACTTCACACACACACACACACACACACACACACACACACACACACAAACACCCTCCGGGACAGATTAGCCTGAGAAAATCTTTACGTCTTAAGCCGTTACAGTCCTCTGCCATCCCTTGAAGCCCTTCCACCACCACCCGTGTCCCTGTCCCTGTGTGAGCTTGGGCAGTGAGGTCATGCTTGGGGCTCAGTGAGTCTAGGCTTCTGGGGGGAGGGGAGGGAGAGCTCACAAGTGGAGAGTGTGACCCCCTCACCGGGTGTCCCAGCCACACACAACACCCAGTGTGCCCCATGAGCTGTGCAGTCATTCCTGGGCCCTGACAGCCAGCGTGAAGGCAACATGCACACCACGAACTTGGGGGGGTGTCCTGGCCTGCCCCATCTGGGGGTGAGGGGCTGCCCGCCCGGCCTCGGCTGGCCTGTCTGCCCACTCCCCGCAGCCTCTGCAGCTTGCTTCATGCTCCCCGAGGGCGGTTTTCCTTCCTCTTGCAGCAAGACACACAGAACAACACCCTGCGAGAGAGTGAGCCCCAAACCTCAACCTGCAGGCCGGAAGGCAGGGGGAAGTGAGACTGGGCTGGGCTGGGGGTGGGGGTGGGGGCACCGACTCCCCAGCCAAAAGCACCGAGGAGCCAGTGGGCACGGACGAGAGGGAGGCCATGGCAGAGGCTGCGCCCAGCGACCCTGGTTCTGAGGAGCGGGAGGAGCTGCTGGTGGACGAGGCTGCAGGGTAAGGAGCCACTGTGGCCACTGCTTCTGCTTCGTCCAGCACTGGGAGGGCTAGGCGGGGGCACCAGAGGCCGGCAGAGGGCTGGGGATGGACCATCAGGAGCAGGGTGCCTGTGCTAGAAGGGGTGAGCCCTGCCAAAGGAAGAGTGGTCTTGGGCTCTGCAGGCTCCTGGGCAGGCACTGGGCAGGGGCATTGGAGCTTGGTCCTCTTGGGGAATCCAGAGTCTGGGGTGGAAGGAGCCACCATTATGCAACCATCATACCCCCCTTATGTCCCGTCCCCGCAGCAATGATGAGGGGCAGAATTGCTGCACCTTCACTTCAGCACTGGGGAGTTTCCCTTCCTGCTGGGCGATGGCCGACCTAGTAGAAGGGGGCTCTCGCTCTCTCTCACTGGCGTTCCGACTCGTGCTTGGCGTTTTGCTCTGGACAGAGGAGCCCTGGGGGCACAGTGGTTCTGAGCTGGGCTGCAAGCTGCAAGGTCAGCAGTTCAAGACCACCAGCGGCATCGTGGGAGAAAGGGGAGTTTTCTACTCCTCTAAAGAGTGCCAGTCTCAGAAATGCACAGGGGCCGTCTGCACTGCCCAACATGGCCTCTGTGGCAGGGAGGGAGGGGGAAGGGAGGGGGAAGAGTCAGGCAGCAACCCCCAGTCTTGGTCACCCCGGACACAGCAGAGCTCCAGGAGGCTGCAGAATGGGGACCAGGGCTGGGCACCTCTGGCTGATCTGGGTGGGGTGTCAGATGGGTGCTCTGGTCCTCCATGGGATGAGGGGTCTTGAGCATGCCTGGAGGCCCTGCACAGGGGAGAGAAGTGGGGATGGGTGTGTGGGCAGGTGGGAGGGGGCAGGACCCCTGAATGGAGAGTCCTCCATAGCTGTGCTGACTGCCGCCATCTGAGGTGCATGGTCACCCCAGGTCTCCACCTGGGGCTAAGAAGGGAACCTTAAATCATGGGGCCCTTGAGGTTCCATGACCAGCTTCTTCTATCTGACTCTGGGGCAACACCCTCTTTGTCAGCAAGGAAGTGAGCGTAGTCTGTTTGCGTGTATGAGAGAACGTGCCTGACTGTCGGGAGGGGTGTCTGCATGGGAGAGTAAGGGGTGAGACTGTGTGCATGGGAGTGCATGTGCATTCATGGGAGGGTGTGTATGCATGCGTGTGTGTCTGGTGTAAGAGTGAGTGTAGGTGTGAGTCCAGTGAGTGTGGATGAGGGTGAGTGTATGTGGCATGAGAGTGTGAACACATGGCTGCGTGGGCATGTCAGCAAGTATGTGGATTTGAGTGTGAGATGAAGTGTGCTTGCAGTGAGGGAGGGTGGAGGTGGGAACATGTGAGTGTCGGTGTGTTCATGCATGTGGCATGTAAGTAAGGGGGTGAAGTGGGGAGTGCACATGGGTATGAGCATGTGAGCTGGTGCGTTCGGTGTGTATGTGCGAGAGGAGGTGAAGGTGTGCAGGTGTGTCTGTGTGGCTGCACGTCAGCAGGTGTGAGCATGAGCTGGTGCACACGTGAGTGAATGCCTATGGCTGCACCTGAGCAAGTGTGTACATGGAAGTGTCGTGTGTGAGGGTACTGGTTGGTACATGTGTATCATGTGTGCACATGGATGTGTGTAAAGTGTGAGCTAAAAGGCATGCATGTGTGCGAGCATAAGTATGTGTGCATATGAGTACATGCATGTGTGTGAGTATACATGTGTATGTGTGTGTGTGTATTAGTGGGTATATGTATTCTTGCATGTGAGCCTGAGCATATATGTGCACGAGTGTGAGCCTGTGTAAGTGTGAGCTTGAGTATGTGTGTGTGCATGCATGTTCATGGGCGAGTGCATGTGTGTGTGTGTGTGTGTGTGTGTGTGTGTGTGTGTGTGTGTGTACTCACTGAGTGTCAGGGTGGTGACCAGTGTTGCCCTCTCTCCTCAAGGGTTGGGGCTCGTGAAACAGTGTCCACAGGCGCCTTGTGAGGCGAGCTGTCCACGCGTGGGCAGACAGGTGATCCCAGCCTAGCCTGAGCCCTGGGCAGCTGTCCTGAGTAGAAATGACTCAAGGGCCAGTGCCCCACGGCCTCCAGCCCAGTGCTGCCCCTAGAGGGACAGACATGCCCAAGGTGCCTCCCTTTGGCCCTGCCCGGCTGCCTGCATCTTCAGATGGTAGACGGAGGCACGGCAGGGTACCAGGGTCCAGGGTCACTCTGTGATGGGCGGGGCCATGGGAGAGCTCTCCGGCCCCCAGGGGGTGCACTGTTCAGAATGAAACTGGGCCCCACACCTGTGAGTTCTCCTTTTCCAAGGGGCTTTCCGGCCCCACTTGAGAGAGGGTTCGCCACTACCGGGAGGGGATGGCCAGGGTGGCCTGCCTGGAGGAGGAGCGCAGAAAAGCACCCTTGCTCTGCCCTCCAGGAGCCGGAAGGTCCCTCTGTGAGGTGGCCCCTGTTCTCACCCAGCCCCTGCAATCCAGACCACAGGCCCTGAGCAGGAGGCTGGGCAGGAGGCCCCTCTCTGTGAGCCCCTGAGTGGTCCCTATCACCTGGCCCCTCCCCCTGGGGCCATGCTGTCTCTGTAGGGAGCAGCAGGAGGTTCAGGCGGAGATGAGGGAGGCCAGGGACAAAGGCCTCTCCTCACTGTCCTCCCTCATGCCCTGTGCCCACCCTGCATCCCTGAGAGGGGGTCCCAGTCACCCCCTCACCTGCGATCTGCTGCCCAAGGCCACACACACACACACACACACACACACACACACACCATCTCTTCATGTTGGAAGGGCCCTGGGCTGCCTGCTGACAGCGCCCCCCTCCCCAGGAGACCCCGAACATTGCTCCCTGGAGTCCAGCCCCTGGAGCAAGACCCCTCATCCTGGCTCCATCACACAGGCCTCTGGGCCACCACCCCACCCAGGTCTAGTGGCACTGGGGTGGCAGGCAGGCAGGACCCTTATGCACCATCCAGCCCTGGATGGCCCTGCGTCAGGGAGGAGCTGCTCTGGGTGGGGGAGGGGGCACTGGGGAGCCACAAGGGGCAGAGGGGCAGCCTGGCACTGCCTGGATCCGAATCACGAGGTGGAGGGCAGGCGCAGGCCTCTTGGGTGAGGAGGGACCCCTTCCCCCTCCCTCCCCCTCACACCCCACCCCACTGAGTCCCAGCTCCAGGCAACAGATGGGTGCCAGGCCCGGGGTCTTGGAGCTGGAATTCCCTCGGAGGAGGGGCAGGCTTTGAGCAGGGCCCATGATGGACGCCTTCCTGCCTGCCCGCCCGGCTGGACCCCTTCACACTCCCTCCTGGGCGGGCGGGGGCCATGGCAGCCCCACCCACGACTCTGGGAACACAGCTCGCCCCCCACCCCCCAGCCCACTTCCTGCCAGGGATTCTCGGGACAGATCATCAATCTACAGCCTGCTGGGGGGGCGGGGGCGCGGGGTGCAGAAGAGGGACACAGAGAGGCTTCTCTGTCTGGGGGAAGGGAGCGGCTCTGTAAAGAGGTTTCGTGGGGGAGTAGCTCCAGGGAGAAGAGGGGCTTCACAGTGGAGGGCAGGGGGCCTGCAGGCCGTGCCCTCTGGACCCTGGGGTGAGCAGCGTGGTGGATAAGCAGGGGCGGGCAGAGGCACAGTGTAGCAGCAGCTACAGTGCTCACAGCAGCTCTGGGGCCTCAGTCTCCCCTCCATACACCCCAAGGGGAGCCCCCTTCACCTGACTCCTTTTCCCGGTCCCTCATCTTCTCCCCGGAAGCTCCAGGACCTCCGCTCTTCCAGGTGGACACTGAGAGGGCCTCACCCAGGCCCAGGGACTCCCCGCCTCCCCCTAGAGCCAGCTCCTCCAGACAGGAAGGGACCTCCGGCTTGGGGCTCCCTTGTGCCCTGGGGGGCCTGACCAGCCCTGCTTGCTGCTCTGCCGACTGCACCCCAGGCCCCCAGAGTAGCACCAGGACTTGTCTCAGCTGACTGACCACGCTGCTGCTTCAGGGGGTTCAGAAGACCCTCAGCTTCTCCCTGTAGCCTGGAAGAAGCCTGGGAGACCCTCTGGGAGCTAAGGCCTGCACTCCAGGCAAGGGCGGGGTCAGCCTGCTACACACTTGAGGCCATTGAAGCCCAGCCGGTGGGAGGGGGTAGTACATCTCAGGGGGAGGTGTGGGGTGCTGGGCTTGTGTCTCAGACATGGGGCTCCTGGACTTGAACATGTACAGATGCAGTGGTGCATGTACGTGGGGGGAGGGGGAGTGCCCAGACCAGAGCTACAGTGACTCCAGTCCCTGCAAGTATGCTTGGACCTGACACGACATGTACTTGAGGTGTGGAGGGCTTGAGGGGCGTGTGGACTTGGGGTACACAAAGGAAGGGCACCTGAACTCGCAGGGTATGTACCCAGGGCATGGGGTTGGGGTACGCAGTCTGATGGGTGCTTAGACTTGTGGGGTGAGGCTGAGGATGTGTGAATTTGAGGGTGATCGGACTTGCATATGCGTGGTTTGGGGGGGGGATAAGTGGACTTAGGGAGTGTACAGATTGGGGATTACTCATCCTTGAGCATTTGAAGATCTGAGGGCGCGCAGGCTTGAAGAATGTGAGCTTGAGGGAGCACTAACTTGGGGTGAGGTAGAGAGCAGCAGCCAGCGAGGCCCCAAGACTCTACGCCTCTCTTCCAGCCCAGCCCCACCCCCAACGCCCCCATGAGTCTGGGGCTGGGACTGAGGGCTCCGGCCGGCCCGGGATGGGAAAGCCGGCAGGATTCCTTGGAGATCAGGGGTGAGACCATCCATCCTTCCCGCACTGCCCAGACGGTGCCAGACACGGCTGATAAGCATGGGTGGAGGCAGGAGGGCCCTGACCATTCTTGGGCCAGGGCCAGCGCTCTTGAAGGCTGAGGGGGGCCAGGCTGCTCTCGTGGCTGTGGGAAGGCGCTGCCTGAGAACCGGGGACGCCTTGTTCCCCCAAAGGAATGTGGTGGGCCCGGCCCTCCAGCTGCAGAGCCTGAGGAGGGCGTCCCAGGGAGGGCGGGGGGTGGGGGCTCATCAGGGGGGCCACCCTTCCCCGACACTAGCTTTTCTGGGCCTTTAGTTGCTCTGCTTTCTGGGTGCTGTGGGCCCAGTTACAAGAGCCCTTGTACACACATATGCACACGCACGAGCACGCACATACACATGCACACACACATACACCGCATGCGCACACATGCACATATGCACTCACACACAGAGGCTTGGGCCTCCCAGCATGAGGGAGGCTTTGAACAGTAGCCTCAGGGGAGCCCACGCACCGCCCCTCCCAGAGCCCCCCTCCTACAGCCGCACCCAGAACAGGGGGACATGCCAGGCTGGCGGACCTGCGCCACAGCCTGGGGGCACAGCCTGGGCCCCTCCTGGGAAGCTGAAAGGTGGAGTGAGAAGCTCGACGTGCACCTAGGTGGGAGGGATGAGCTTCAGCAGCATCCGCCCAGTCCACGCCAGCAGTCACATGGACTCAGGGCTGCTGCCACTGAGTCAAGACGTCTCACCGAGGGTCTTCCTCTGACTGGCGCTGTCCGCAGGCGCTGGACTGCTAGCCAGTGGGTCAGGGACTCAAACCCACCAGTCCTCCCCAGGAAGGAAGAGAAGGCTTTCAGGCACCCTGTCCCACGTGGCGTGGAGTGGAGCTGACTTCATGGCAGAGGCACATGCACACACACACTCTCACACACACGCACACTCACACACATGAACACATATGCACACATGTACACATATGCACACACACTCTCACACATGCGCACATGCACATACACCCTCTCACACATACACACACACGCACACACTCACATGCATACATGCACACGCATGCCCACATGCCCATGCAATCACATGCACACACGCACATGCTCACACACGCACACACAAATGCACGCACTCACGCACTCTCACACACATGCACACACACGCAGCTCTCTAAGGCCCACTCTGGGTGCATCTGGCTGTTCTGGGCGTGCACAGTGCGTTTCAAGTCCTTTGCCAACGCTGTAGCTGACAGGCATCCATTTGGCATGCCTCTCACACCCCTGATGTGCTGAACCTTGGGCAGCTGAAAGCACCACAGCTTTGGCCAGCAGCACTTTAGTCTTCAGAAGGAAGTCTTTGTCTTGTGACACTTTAACGGACGCTAATCAGTGCACTCAGAGGTCAGCCATAGACCACCATGTGTTTCTTCCTGGGGGGGGGGGTGTTTCTGTCTGGAGTACCACTGACCCCTGTCCACCCCATGTGGCCCCCATCGGTGTTTGAAATACTGACAGTTCCCACACAAGTCACCACACTGGGAAAAACAGGCGTTGACTCTCCCTCCCCTCAGAAGAGAAGCCGGCCTGGGGCCTGGCCGACCTGGCCACTTCTTTCAGAGAGATCTAGAAAGGTTTTTCCTTTCTATATCTATAAAGTCTCCTTCCGACTCACGAAGTCACAGGCCTGTGGGTGCAGAGTCCCGGTGGCGGCAGGGGTCTCCCCAGCGCTTCCAGGGCTTCCAGGGCTCTGGGTCCATCAACAGCATCCCGTGGTGGTAGAAGCAACTCAGCTCCGGCAGGGGTCTCCACATGTCTTCTCCAGCTTCAGAGGTCTGGATGGATAGGTGGGTGAGTGAATGGATAGATGGGTGAATGGATGAATAGATGGGTGAGTGGATGGATGGATGGGTGGGTGGATGGATGGATGGATGGATGAGTGGATGGATGGATGAGTGGAAGGTTGAATGGATGATGGATGGTGACATGGACGAATGGATGGATAGATGGGTGAGTGGATGGATGAGTGGAAGGGTGAATGAATGATGGGTGGATGGGTGAGTGGATGGATAGATGGGTGAGTGGATGAATGGATGGGGAATGGATGGATAAGTGGAAGGTTGAATGGATAGTAGATGGATGGTGACATAGACGCGTGGTTAGATCGATGGGTGAGTGGATGGATGAGTGGAAGGGTGAGTGGATGATGGGTGGGTGGATGAGTTCCTTTTGAGCTGAGTTGATTCCTAATCTTGTGGAGCCCACATGGGCCAGAACAAGACAGTGCTCTGGGTTTTTTGCAGCTGTGACCTTCCACGGGCAGATCAGATCCCCAGGCTTTTCTGAGGCACCTCTGGTGGGGTTGAGACCACCATTTTTAGTACCACTTAGGAATGCCCACTAAGTCTGCAAGAGGCTCTGGGGGAGAAAGACCCATTCCCCTCAAGATGCAGCCAAGAAACCTTTGGGAGCAGGTGTGCTCTGACAAAGATCAAATGAAGCCAGTGGTGCCTGGTGACCAGACCTGGGTAATGGAGAGGTAGGAGATGGATGGACAGATGGACAAACTGATGGAATGAGTGATGGATGAATGATGTACAGATGGATGGATGGATGACGGATAAATGGATGGATGGATGGATGACAGATAAATGGATGGATGAACAAATGAATGGATGAATGAATGGATGAATGATATGTTAATGGTTGGGTGGATGGATGGATGATGGATAAATGGATGGATGGGTGGATGAACAAATTGATGAATGAATGGATGAATGATATGTAAATGGATGGGTGGATGGATGTTGGAAAATGGATGGATGGATGGGTGATGGATAAATGGACGAATGGATGGACACAGAGGGATGGGTGGTTGGGTAAGTTGTGCAGGTAAATGACTAGACAGGTGAGTAAAATGAGACCATAGGAGGCAGACACATGATGGACATGGGCAGATGAGCAAACACAACAAGAGATGGATGGGTAGAAGCAGGCTGAGGCCATGATGGATGTCTGGGAGCTGGGTGGACTGTTGAAGAGACACTCCCACATCTGGAGCCCTGCACTCATTTCTTCTCCCTAGAACCCATTTCCCACCCTCTCGTATCTCTTCCGATGTTGTCTTCCCCCCTTGCCACTTTGCTGCCAGGGCAGTCCAGCACTGTTGCCTGCACGCGTCAGAGGGGGCAGCCCTCTTCTCGCGAAACTCTTCCCGGTCATTTCCCCATCGCCCACAGATACTCGCCGGCCTGAGGAAGCACCTCCCTGGCCTCTCACCATCTCCATGTCTAACCCAGCCCCCACCCCCACCCCGAGCTCACTCTTCATGAGGCACGGGAGGCACATCCCTCTGAAGGGTGCCACCACCGAGAAAGCAAACTCAGAGCCCTCTTCACCCACGAGAACCATAGGTCAAGTTTGGCTCCTTTTAATTTTTACAGCAGTTTTCTTGATTTAATATCCACACATCGCATATGTCCATAGCTAAATCACTTTTCCCCCCAATGATTTTATTGGGGGCTCTTACAGCTCTTAGAACATTCCATATGTCATTTGTATCAAGCATATTTGTACACACGTTGCCATCTTCATTTCCAAATATTTCCTATTTGAGCCCTTGGTATAAGCTTCCCTTTCCCCCTCCTGTTTTTAAAATAAATCATTTTATTGGGGGCTCATACAACACCCATCACGATCCATACATATGTCAATTGTATGCAGGCCACATTTGTGCACTTGTTGCCATCGTCACTCACAAAACATCCTCCCTCCACTTAAGCCCCCAGTACCAGCTCCCCATATCTCCCTCCCTCCTCTCGCCCCCCCCCCATGAACGCTTAATAATTTATAAATTGTTCTTACTAATTAAATCACTTTTTAAGGAGTTGTATACACATCATCGCAATCAGTTCTCAAGTTCTCCCCTCCCCTTCCTGCATTCATTGACTGCTGTCCAATTCCTCTCACCCTCTCCAACCTTCTCCCCTTCCCCATAAGCCCTGGCATCAGTTGATGTCCCTAGACATCCACTCCTTCTGTGCGTCACAAACCGGGGAAGTCAGCAGAGATACACACACAAAACAAAGACACTCAAAATGACAAAAAGAGAAGAAAGCAATAAAAATGTAACGATAAACACAAAAAAGGTCAGAAAGAGAAAGACCAGCAGCGAGATTTCAAAAGCCAGAGAAGACATTTTCAGGGTGCAACAAGCTCGGAGTAGTCGCGCCTCGACCAAGTTCAGGGCAGGTCAAGAGGGAGGTCCACGAAGCCACCCTCGTGGCCATGGTTCAAGCCACCCTCACGAGTGTGCAGTCACCTCTGACAGGAAAGCTGTTTGAGGGTTGCTGGACATGGGGGTTGTTTCCCCCTTGGGCTGCTGTGGTGCACATGGTGGGCAGGTCTCTCCTCCGGTCGACACCTAAGATTGGGGGTGCCGGAGTGTCTCGCCCTGCGTAGCTGGGATGCGTTATCAGAAGCCCCTGGAGAAGGGCATCGTGCTTGGTAAAGGGAGTTGGGGGCCAGCAACAGAGGAAGGCTCTCCTGGAGATGGGTGGACCCTGCGGCTACAACCCCAGGCTTGGGCACGGCAGCAATGGTGAGTTCACAGTCGGGGCGGGGGTCGCTGTGAGTGGGAACCGGCCCAGTGGCCCCTAACTTTCCGCGGAGCCACCCACCATCCTCCCCCGTGTTCTGCACCCTTGAGTCTCCCTGAGGGTGTCGGGTGCTGCCATGGGCCCCGGTCTTGCCCCGCACAGCCCACCCCAGGTCATTCTTCCCCAGAAGCCCAGACCCTCTGTCGCTGCCCTTCTTGAACAGTTTTATTGACATGTCCTTCTGACCGTGGCTTATCGCTTCTGTGGCGTCGAGCCCGTCTGTTAGCACACGGGTGTTTGCTTTTTCCCACGAGGAGGTCAACCTCTTTAGAGCAGAAATGCTTTCCAGGCTAAACCCCTTGCCTCAGCACCTATTAGGACGCAGTAATGGGTCAGAACA
The DNA here is from genome assembly GCA_004026705.1 of Nesogale talazaci. Classification (NCBI taxonomy): domain Eukaryota; kingdom Metazoa; phylum Chordata; class Mammalia; order Afrosoricida; family Tenrecidae; genus Nesogale; species Nesogale talazaci. Next base: position 30,859 of record PVJH01017693.1, on the reverse strand, counting down.
CATTTTTTTTGGGGGGGAGTGTCTAAATTGCTGACTATATGAAAGGATAAATGGAGTCATTCATCAACGGGCAGGTGGGGAGATATAGATAAGTGACTGGATGGAAAGATGGAACATATTAACTAGGATGGACTGAGGGTTACCAGGATACAGTGCACACGCCGAGTATTAGCTCCTTTCGGAGGGCTGAAGGGATGAATATGTGTGCGGAAGCACTAATACACGAATGCACGCCCGGCTGGGTGCCTGCCTCCTGCTTAGACAATAGGCCCGGTGATGAGCAAACACATGGGTGGACAGATGGGCGGGTGAACGGGCGGATGGCTGTGTGGATGGGTAGAGGGGAGGGTGGGTGGGATGAATCAATGAATGGCTGGACAGGCGGATGGATGGATGGATGGACGGATGGACGACTTGTGGAGGATGGGTAGATAAATAGATGGATGCATGGATGGACAGACAGACAGACAAGTAAGACAACAGACTAGTCTGTTCCCCGCCGTAGCTGTAAGACCACACCGCTTGGCTGCTACACTTCCAGACCTGTGCTGGTCACCTCCTGCCCAGCAGGGGAAGCTGCCAAGAGCATTTTGGACTGGACACAGTGTTCTCTTCGGCATTCTCCTACGGCAGCCCTCCTGCCTGTGGGAAGACACTTCCTCTTTTTGAACCCCAATACTCCCTGTCCGCTGTGATGACATGGGGACGAGGGCAGGGGGGCTGTGGCAGGACACCCCGTGGCTTCTTCGAACCTTCTGTGGAGCGTGCTGGCCGCCCAAATTCTCTTTCTTGCCCCTCCTGCTGTGTGGTCCTTGAGGGTGGGGTGCCAGGGCCCTGCCTGGAGGCTGGGCTCATGACCCCCCAGGGTTCTGAGGTAGCTGGGGGCTCCCCTGCAGGCTGTGTGTGTGCATGCATGTATGTGTGTGTGCGTGTTGGGCGTGGAGAAGGGGCTCTGAGCCAGACTTTCCGCCAGCCTGTCCCCTGAATCACTGCAGACCAGACTGGGCACCCCTCAGGGAGCCCCTTCCCATAGTGACTCATTCTGAAGGGCCCGGCTCGGCCCGCTGGACTCACTGGTGACCACAGGCCCTGACTCCCCACTGGTCCAGGGTCAGCCCCTTGGGGGAGGCAGGGAGAGCGAAGCAGGGAGGGCCGCCGGGTGGCTGTGGACCCAGGGGCCTCAGTTTCCCTGCCTGGGACATGGGTGTGTGGCGTCCGCAGCTCAGGCGCTCAATGCTCTCGCTCTCATGCTCGTGCTGGGTGGTTCTGGGTGTTGGTGGGCCAGGCAGGCTCCAGGCCGCTCGCCTGGTAAGTATCAGATGCCTGTAAATGGGTCCAGTCCCCCACCCGCTCCTGCCCCCCCGCCCCCCCCCCGCCCCCGCACCCCAGGAGTCTAGCCACTAGCCGGGAGCGGTGTCCAGTGAGTCATGGTGGCCAAGCCCAACCAGGGAAGCAGTGGGCTGGGCTGTTTCCCCTGGGCCCATGCCAGGCAGCGGCTGGGCTGGGCCTGGGTTGGCCAGGGCATGGGCACCAACCTTGTGCCCGCCAGTCCCTCTCAAGGGCACACTCCTTGCCACCTTGGGGGGTTGGGAGTGGGATGCTGGGCTCAGGGCATCTCTCACAGAAGACCCTCCAGGGTCCCTCTGAGGAGACACCACCCCCACCCCCGCCCCGGTACAGGCTGTGTGGTCCCTCTTGGGGACCAGAGTGGA
>PVJH01017693.1:0-29047 GCA_004026705.1 Nesogale talazaci | reverse complement strand
GGCTGCCAGGCAGGAGAGCGGGCTGGACGGGAGGATGGGCACCCGGTGCCCGGGCAGGCGGGCACAGGAGCTCGGGGAGAGAGAGGGTGGCACCCTCCCAGGTAGCCCAAGGTGGGGTGTTGGGAGGCAGAAAGAGCCAAGAGAAGGGGCAGGGAGGAGGTGGCCAGCTTCGAGGGCAGACTTGAGGGCCGCCCGGTCGCCAAGCCAGGCAGCAGGCCGGCAGGGAGGGTCTTCTGTGACATTTTTACTAGTCTTGGAAGGAGGCGGTGGAGGAGCTGAGGGCGAAGGGGGGGGGGGGTTCCAAAGGAAGGCAGCTGCTCAGCTTCCAGAGGAGGCAAGGGGAGAAGGAGACCCACAGAGTCAGGGGACGGACACGGGGACAGGAGGGAGGGCAGCTGGGGGATCTGAGTGGCCAGCCGCCAGAGGGAGAGGAGCGGGCATGAGGCAAGGCCGTCGGTGAAGGCATGGCGGCATCCCCAAGGCCAGGGGCAGGCCGGGGGACAGGGGCGCAGGATGACTGACCGGGCTCTCCTGAGGACTTCCAGCAGACCGGGCCTGGAAGAGCCCCTCAGGTAGGTGCCTCCACTCCCCCCTCCGACCAGGACTGCGTGGGCAGCAGGCTGGAAGCCCACAATGAGTGGGCACATGGATCCAAGAACCCATCCCCACCCGCCCCACTGGGCCTGGTGCCTCTGAGCTGTGGGCAGAGTGAGGGTGTGCAGGTGTGTGGGCAGGTGTGAGTGCACGCACCAATGCACGAGGGTCCAGGTCCTCACGGCACCCCCCCCCCCACACACACACCCATGTCCTCCTCACAGTTGGGCCTTGACCAGCTGCCCCCAGCCCTCCTTCCACCCAGGGGTGTCTCCTCCCACCCCCCAGCTGCTCTCTGACGGCCAGGCGGGGCTGGTAGAGCTGGTGCCTGGGTTCTGCCCACCCCAGGGGTCATTTCCTTACATTGCCAGATTCTACAGTCGGAGAGCAGGCCTGACCAGTCCTGGTTGCCACCCCCGTTCTCAGTCGGCTTGCCCTTTGTCAGGGTACACGCACAGGGGTGGCCCCCAGAGTCACCAGGCCCAGCGCCTGGCTGAAGGCACCCTGGGGCCGACCCAGACTCGCTCTCAGCCAGTCTCAGGGGTGAGTTCAGGGTGGTGGGTGCAGGCGCCCCGGGGACTGCTAGCTGCCCCTCCTCTGCATCCCCTACCGGGCCCTTTCTCCAACTCAGCCCTTCCTCTCAGGCTCAGCAGGAATGCTGCCCAGTCCAGGAAGCCCCCCTGGGCTGCCCCCTGCCCCTACCTGGGAAGGCTAGCCCCACTGCCCGCCGGTCTCTGCTGGGAAGGGACTAGGGGCCAGGACTCCCAGAGGGCAGAGGTGGGTAGCACCCAGGCAGGTTGGGTACAGGAGGAGCCGGTAAGTTCGGGGCAGGGCTCTCCAGAGGGCAGCGGGCACAGACCCTGGGCCGCCGTCCAGGTCAGCCCTGGCCAGGCTTGGCGCAGCCTTTCTTTGAGTCCTTCTGGCCTCTGCACCTTCAGTGTCTCAGGCTCTGGGACAGTGAGGGGCACCATGGGCAGGGCAGGAGACTGTGGGGCCCGGCAGTGGCCCCAGGGTTGTGTCCGCAAATCCTTTCAGCCCATGGGGGCTCAGCACGTTCTGGGGGTCCCCACATGGCTGCGGATGGAATTCTAGGGAAGGTGGGGCGCCCTCCCCCTGCTCAGCAGCTCCACTTAACAATGCACGGGGAAAGTGAGTCTGGGGTGCCTTGAGCACAAGAAGGGCCAGGAGGCTGCATGGGCGGCCAGGCAGGGCCCAGCCAGGCACCGTCTGTCCCACGGGCACAAAGGGACGGGCACGCACACCTCCAGGTCCCCTGACCGACGTTCTCTGCCCACCTAAGGGTCCGAGGTCCCTGCAGCCCCTCCTCAGTACCCCCAGAGAGTCAGCCGACTATACACTCCCAGGCCCACCCTGCTGCCTGCCTTGTCTGGGTGTGGGGAGAAACCTGCCTGTCCCTGGGGTATAACTCGAATGCAGATAAGCTTCCCACCCCACTCCCACCCCCAGCTTAACCGAGGTGTTAATCTCAGAACAGGGAAGGGAGGGGTGGGCACGTGGCCCCCAGAACACCCCCTCCAGCCCTGATAGTCCCAGTCACCCTTCCTAAGCAGCTAGGTGTCCACCTGCTCTCCTACTCGCCTCAGAGCTCCCGGTGCCCAGGCCTACCGACCTCGCTGGCTCACATGGACAGTGGGGACACTGGGGCTGGCAGCAGCTGGACTGGGCCAGTCCCTCTGGACTGAGTAAGCCAACCCTGCCCACCGCTGAGGCGACCATGGTGGAAATCCTGGGATTGCCTAACACCCCCTGTGTCCTGGGGGGGGGGGAGGCTTCTGTGGTTCTGTGGATGGCTGGAGGGGCCCTCACCCACTCACTATAGGCTGGCACCTGGGCTCTGACAGAGAGAGTGTGTGGGGGGGGGGGCTGGACACAGAGGACACTGTGAGTGACACCCCTCCTCGCTGGGGGAGAGGGGCACCAGACTTGGGCAAACCCACAGGGAGGCATAAGTGGAGGGGGCAGGAGGGGAGAGCAGGGTGCATGTGTGAGATGGAGTCTAGGCTTGACTGGGGGCATTGGGGTGGCTCTGAACTTTCCTGGGATCATGGCCTTGCCCGGACATGGGGGGGCAGTTGAGGGAGCGGAGTGAAGGAAGATGGGGTGAGGGTGAGGGGCTCAGTCTGAGGGAGAGGAGTGCAGAGGGAGAAGCAAGCCCCAAGGGAGGGAGCCGGAGGGCCGGAGGGCGCAGCGCGGAGGCATGCGCAGGATCCAGGGAGTAGAACCAAGCGTGCAGGCAGAATGCTGGGGCCAGTGGGGTGTGGGGGGATTATGCCAGGGGCCAGGATGTGGCCGTGGTGTGTGCGAGCAGATGCAGGGTGCCAGGGGGCCAGACGGCAGCAGGCAGGCTGCAGGAGGGTGGGTGGCCGGCTGGCGGAGGTCCAGAGTGGCGTCGTGGGCGGGCGGAGTGTGCGGGCGGGTGCAGAGGCAGCAGAGACAACCGCTTCCAGGCAGGAGGCAGGCCCATTTGACTGACAAGGGGACCAAGGCTCTGAGAGACCCCTTGACTGTGCCCTGCTTCCCAAGAGGTCTGGCAGTGGGGGGGGGGGGCGTGAAAGGCAGAGAGGAGGCACAGAGGGTGAAGTTTAGGGAGGTCCAGCCAGGCTCCCATGAGCAGGGGGTGGGTTGTGCGGATGGCAGGCGTCCCCCGCCCCCAGCCTCAGTTTCCCACCTGGGATGGTTGAGGGTTTCCATGTGTGGTGGTATGTGGGTTGTGCCTTGTAATGTGGTCACCCCCCCCCTCCAGTCCCCCATTCCCAGTCTTTGCCCCAGAGATGGGGACCTGGGTGTGTGGCATGGCATGGTGCATGGGGATCTCTGAGGCAGAGAAGCCGCTGGGCCTCTGCAGACAGGAAGATGCCCCACTGGGGTCTGGTTTGCCTCCAACACTTCCCCTGAAGGAGCTATCCCCAGAGAGGTGCATGCCAGCCAGGCCTGGGCCAGGAGCCTGGGCAGGGAGATGACTCTGTGTCTGGGGAAGCCAGGGGCGCCTGGGGCGGCCAGAGCCAGGTCCACAGGCTGAGGCTGGATGCCAGGTCAGCACTCACAGGGTCTCCACGTGTGGTGCCACGTGCAGGCAGACTCTGAGAGGTTCCGGGGCCAGCGGTGGCCGTGGTCAGAGAGTCCTCTCGAGGCGTGAGACCGCCCAGGTTGGACAGGCTGGAATCAGGCAGCACAGCAGAGGCCTAGTCGGTGCCACCGGAACTGCCCAAAGCCTGCCTGCGGAGTCTGCCCGGCACGGCCAGGGTGCCCAGCCCAGCTGAGGGCTCGGGGTGGAGGCTGACGGGAGTCCAGGGCAGCCCAGTCTGGTGTCCGAGGCGGTGAAGGGGGTGTGAGAGTGACTCGGGGTGGGGAGCCAGGCACAGCAGCATCCAGCACGGCAGTGCAGAGGGGGTGAGTGCTGCCGGAGACTTGGGGGACGCCTGTGCAAGAGGGTGGCTGGATTGGGGGAGCCTAGGCGGGGCGGTTCTTGGACACTGCAGAGAAGGTGGCACCTCCGGGCAGCAGCAGCCTGAGGGACAAGAGGACCTGATGTCCAGTCCCCAGTCCCCTGGCTGTCCGTGCTGGATGGGGCTGGAGCGCGTTCCTGGGGGCTGACACTGGAGTACTGCCCAGAAGAGGTAGGGTACCCAGCCCCAGGGGTAGCGGACTGGCCTTGGTCAGGACCATGTGCTGAGCGATGTGGGGAAGGGGTGATAGGCACAGACCCCGAGAGAAAGGGCTCCCAGAGTCAGAAAGGCCGGCAGGAAGACTGCTTGCATGACTGCTCTGGGTGCCCTCTGTGGGTTCCCTCCCTCTGGGGAGGTCTGCAGGGTGCCATTAGCAGGGTGGCCCCGGATGGGCCTAGGAGACTTTGGTTGGGGATCTGTGGGGCCTCCTGGGGGTGTTGTTCTGGCTCCCTTCTGTACCCAGGCCCCTGCAGGCTGCTGATCAGCTGTACCTGGGCCCTCTGCACTGCTGGCCACGGACCTCCTTGTGCCCTGGCCAGGGCCAGGGCCAGACCCCCATGGAAACTTCTGGGGCAACAACCATCCTGGAAGAGGCTCTTCTCGCCCTGACTCAGAGAGGGGTCTGTGTTCCCTGAGGGCAGGCCGGGGCCAGGCAGTGATGGGAGGGGAGATTGGAGTGGAGGCTGGTGACCGGGCAGTTAGAGACGTGGCCCTGTCTCAGGGAAACAGGCAGAGGAGCTGGAACCAGAACCAGGGATCTTGCGGCCGCTCAGGAGGGAGTATGCATTGGGCTGGGGAGGACGGGGGTGGGGGGGGAGCTGCAGGTCCTGACTCTGCCTGCTCTGTACCCCCCCAAGGCCACCCCACCCCCCTTGTGATGAGCCTTTACAGGCGTGTCCCCCACCATGTCTACGTGTCCCTCAGAGCTCAGCACAGCCCCCATGGGGGAAGGCATCCTGAGAGTCACTCACAGGACCTTGGCGGGGGGTGGGGGGTGGGGGGGGTCTTCCCTGCAATCCCTCAGCCGGCTCTCTGTCCAGCCTCCGGGGAGACACAGAGAGGCTACGTACGCTGCTCTGTGGCCACAGCCCACCCAGAGAAGAGGGTGGGGCCAGACAGGAGAGGTGGGTAGGGGTCTTCCCACTTGAGGGCCAGCCTGGCCGAGGGGGCCTTGGGCAGGGGCCTGGCCTGGAGTTGGCGGCTGCCCGGAGGACCTCCGCCCAGAGGTGAGATGGGGCCACACCTCACCCCCATCCTCAGCCTTCGCCTGTAAGATGGAGCAGTGTCCACTGTGCGACATGGGAACTGGTGAGCGGACCCCCACCCTCACCCACCCCACCCCCGCCCCCGGGGTGGAATGGCAGGGGACAGACAAGCGCCCAACGGGGCCACGCAGAGTGAGGGGTGGGCAGAGTGCTGTGGATGTGGCATCAGGGTCCCTGATGGGGATGGGGGCGGGGGGGGGGTCCCTTCCTCGTCTGCTCTCGGTGGGGAGTGGGCTGCCGGGCCAGGCAGGAGCCAGGCAGGGAGGGTCACATAAGTCTGGGCTAAGCATCTCTGCAGCAATCCAGGCCAGGCCCAGCCCAGCCCCTCCCTCTTCTGGGGTCACCAGCAGCTGCAGGGTAGCCCCTGCCCTCCCCACGGTCCCTGGCATCACTCAGGGTCTCCCAAGATGGCTAAGCCCCCATGCGCCATTTTGTCCCCCAAGCTGGCTTCCACCAGTCAGGGACTCTGAGCTCAGCCCTGCCTGCACTGGCTGAACTCCAAACAGACCCTGACCCTTGTGGACCAGCAGCTGCGTCCAGGAAGGCCACCACAGAGGCAGGAGGAGGGGCCGCCACTGAGACCCAGGGGCCTGTGGGCTGAGGACATTGGTGGATGTCTCATTGTTCCAGCCCTCTCCCTCTCCTCCACCCTTCTCCTCCCAGGGCCCATGACAGACTGGGTTCTTTCGGGGTTTGTTTGTTTGTTTTTTTTTTTTTGAGGCTCTGCACTCCCCTCGGCCCCCACCCCAACCCAGAGTCCCTGCTTCTAGTCTTCCTTCCAACCAGGATCCCCTGGCCAGGCCTGTCCCACGTGGGGCCCTATGTGGGCACATGTGTCTGGGGTGGGGGAGCCTGGGGGCCGCAGCACGACACTGTCCATCCGTCCTCACCCTCCCTGGAGGGGTTGCCCATCCGTCCTCTCAGTGCCTGGCCCTGCCACACCCACAGGCTTCAGCTTTGCGGGGCAGGATGCCTCCAGGCCAGAGACACACCCCAGGCCTCTGGGGCCTCTCTATGAGAGCAAGACTGTCTGCCCGGGGACAGGCTGGTCCACCTCCAGGTTCACAGGCCACCCTCCCTCCCGTTCTTGGCACCTGAGAAGCCCTGTCCCCACCCTCTGCCTGCCCCACCCTTACCCACCTGCTCACTGGGCTCCCCCACCAGCCACTCTCCCAGGTGCTATGGGCTCTGTACTGGAGAGGGGCTTAGAAAGGACTGTCTTGAGGCGGGGGGTGGAGGTGAGGGGGGAGGAGGGACCCATTACAGAGCGGAGGTGTGGGAACTGCCTGCCCCCCTGCTTAGCGAGTAGCTGGTGCCCTTCCCTGGGACTCAGTTTCCCCTCCTGCAGCACCCCACCCCTCACTGTCCACTCTAGGTGTCCGCTGGCATCCGTGGTGGGAGAACCCAGGGGAGGGAGTAATGGGGACCAGGGGCCTTTTCAGGGTCTGTGTCCTGCTCCTGGGGGGAACTGGGACTGTGTGGCAGGCAAGTCCCCTAGAGGACCCCCAGCCAAGCTGCTAAAACCCTGAGACTCGCCAGGAAGCTTTCTGGCCTCAGCCAGCCCCAAATCCCCAGGGCCATGGGCGGGTGTCTCAGAGCAGCCTGAAGGAGGTAGAATTGTGGGGGGGGGCACACAGTAGGACCAAGGGACTGCAGCACCTCACTGGGCCGCACCAAGCCTCAGGCACTGGGACTCACACACCCTCGGCAGAGATGGGCATGAGGAAGGGCGCAGGGGTGTGATTAGAGCAGGTAGGGAAGGGGAGGCATGTCCTGGCAGGGTGGTGGGGAGGTGAGGCGCCGTGTCCTGGTGGAGGCAGTGGAGAGGAGGGGAGCAGCAGAAGGAGCCCCTGAAGTTGGTAAGCCCCAGTGGTTTGCCAGCGGTCAGGCTGCCGCTGTCTCGGGCTAGTCCCAGGCCGATGGGTGCTGGGGCACGGGGAGGTGGGCGAGAGGGCCAGAGCCACGTGGCAGGACCTCTGGCTGACCCTGGGCCGGGCTGGACCGAGCAGACACGGGAAGCGGGTAATTGCCTTTCTCAGGAAGAAACCCAGCTGCAGGCGGCAAGGGGGCCAGGACAGGGCCCCCACCCCACCCCAGGAGAGCCTCCCCTCCCAGTTCCCAGAACTGAGCCCAGCTGCAGAGCGTGGTGAGGTCATGGGGAGGGGGCCACGGGGCCCCATTACTCACATCCTGGGCAGGGGGAGCGAGGGAGCGAGGGAGCGAGGGAGCGAGGGAGCGAGGGAGGGAGGGAGGGAGGCCCACTTCAGCTCCCTCTTCCAGGATCAGGGGCTGCGCACGCGCATGTGCGTACACGTGGCAGAGACACCGAGACCCTTGTCCATACCCCAGGAGCACTGTGCTCCATACCCCTGCCCAGCGAGGGCTTGGGCAGTGAGACCCCCGCAGTGGTGGCCTCGGCAGTGAGGTCTGGGTGGGACAGCGGGGACGGTCAGCAGTGAGGCCCAGGGCTGGAGTAGGCCTGACATGTTCCCGGATCACGTGGCTCACGTGGTTCACGTGGCTCGTGTGGCTGTGTGTGCTGCACCTGCGGGTGTCTGACCCCGTGGAGCTGGGGGATGGGTATGGGGTGTCGGGTCCCCGCATGGCCCTGGGTCATGGGCCCTGTCCTTGAAGGTGCATGGCACCCTCAAACAGCCCCCTGTGGACTGGTGGGCACAGCCCCGTGTCCTCTGAAGAATGCGGGGTGTGAGCGGGGGCTGCAGAGATGCTCACTTATGGCTGCATGTGCTTGGCCACAGTGTCTGGTGCCCACAACTGCAGGAGAGGTCCCTGACGCTCCTGGTGAAGATGGGGAGAGGGGCGGGGAGCAGTGGTGTTGGCTGTGGTAGGGGACCCAAGAGGTGCCGGGGTGGAACCCAGGCCCACACTGCCACACAGACACACACACATCACACCTGGTCACATAGTGCACACAGTGCATAGGACGCAGCACATGGAGTCACACACAGCCACTCACACAGTCGCCCACCACACGTTCCTTCCTAGTCACAGGCACACTGCCACACATGGGGCCTGTGGTGAATCACACACCCGCACCACATGCACTGCCACCTGCACCCCAACATACCCCGCACACAGTCATGTTAGACACACTCCACACAGCAGAGAGAGCACACAGTCAAAGAGGTCACACACTGGGCGTTCCCAGTCACACGGCCCACAGGCACAGCCACGACAGTCACGCCACATGCACAATCGCACTCTACACACAGGCCCACGCATACAGCACACCCCAGAGCACACATAGCCGCATCACCAGGGCGTGCGTGTGCACACACACACACACACACACACCCCGTCACACCCTCGTGCTTGCACACATGTGCAGCACACACAGGCATGGATGCAGTCACACCGCAGGGCCCCCCTCTGGGACACGCAACCTCACACAGAGCACACGGTCACTCACTGTCCTGCATGTACACGCACCACACACACGGTCAGACAGACACGCTCTGTGCAGTCACGCCCAGCCACACACTCGGGCATGGGCACAGATATCAGACCGCAGGCCGAGAACACTCACACACCCCCGGGTGTGGGCCCCGGGCAGAGAGGAGCCCCGACCCCCGACAGGCAGGTACAAGCCTCCTTGATTAAGTGTGTGTAGACTGAGACGTGGAAATGGGGGCCTCCGATGGGGTGCCCGGTCCCTCCAAGGGCGCTTCCCTCCCCCGCTCCGCTCCCCCCACTCCCGGCCCTGTTCTCAGACAACAGCTGCACCACGTCTGGGCTGTACCTCCCCAGGTAGGGGGGCCGGGCCCCCGCACGGCGAGCGCGGCCAGGCAGGAAGTGGGCCTCATCTGCAGGGCTGATGGGAGCCAGGTGTGGGAACGCACTGCTTCCTCAGGGCCTGTGGGGCTGCGAGGCCGGAGCTGGCGGTCTGGCGTGCGTGGCTGGGGTCCCACGTGGCCTCGCGAGCCTTGAACCTGGGCCTGAGCAGGGCCTGGCTTTCGTCTAAGGCTTCGGGAGACCTGGGGGAGCGATTAGATCATGGCCTGGCCGCGAGCGTTGCCAGCACCGCCACGCAGGCAGCTCCCAGCCCAGGGCCCAGGGTCACACGGCGGACACGGACAGGCAGGACCTGCCTGGACTGAGACCCCAGGCTTGCGCCTGGCTGTGGTGGGCAGGGGGCAGCCAGCCTGAGGCCCCGGGCCCCCAGGCAGACCCTCAAACTGCCCTTGGCCTCTGGCTCTTGGTGGGGTGCTGCACAGGCTGGCTTGGGAAGGCGGGGCGCTGAAGACAAAATCTTTGAAAGGGCACCCACCCACCCAGAGAGGCCCCTGTGTCGGGGCTGAGGGTGGGAGTGGGGGACAGGGAGTGTGTGAACCCACCATTTTGGGTCCCTGGGCTCTGAGGCCTAGAGAGGCCATCCCCACCCAGGTCCTCACAGGGTCTGGAAGTCCCCACCCCATGGGGCTCATACTTGGGGACAGGGTGGAGCAGCCTGAGGAGTCTGCCCTGGGTGAACCCTCACCAGCCCCCCCCCCCCAGGTCGGGGTGGGCCTGCCCACTGGGGTTGGGGGTCCTCACAGCCAGGACAGCTGAGGAGGGGTATGAGGCCTGGCTGTTGGGCTTGCACTCCCGTCTCACATGGCCTCATTGCAGGGTGGGTCAGCTGAAGCCTGTGTGCACGGGGAGGGTGATGTGAGGCCTCCTGTGGGCAGAGGAGGGGGCTGACGGCCGGCTCCCCCCATTTCTCCCCCTGCCCCTCAGGCTCACCACCCAGTGGAGCATGGAGGAAGAGGAAGAGGAGGGTGCCCAGGAGCAGCGGCAGCGAGAACAAGACCGGCTGCTGCAGGCAGAGGACAGCAGCCCCCCGGCTGGAGAGTCAGAGCAGGACAAGCTGTGAGTGCCCACAGCATGCCCTGGACCCCCAATCTGCAGACCCCGAGTCTAGGCAGAGAGGCTGCCGGGCAGAATGTTGGACATGAGTCCCACTGCCCGGGGAGCAGTGCTCTCAGTCTGGGTCACTACTGTGATCCCAGTCTGGACACTGCAGTGCTGCCCATAAGGCCATCCCAGGGACATGGACTCAGGCTCTGGCCATCCTGCAACGGGGTTGGTCCTCCCTGGGGCTACCCTGCTGGGCCCAGTTGCCTGACCCTGGCCCTGGGTGAGCCTTGGGGAGACACAGCAGCTTCAGCCCAGACCCCAGAAGCTAAAGCCCAGGGGTGGGTGCCCTCTGACTGCTTCCCTTCCTGCTGCCCACCAGGCCCTGCAGGCCCTCAGCCTCAGGGGACTCTGGACTCTCTGTAAACACAGGGACTGAGAGCCGGGAGCCTGAGAGTAGGGCTGAGAGGGGACAGAGCCCTGCCCTTGGGGGGGTGGGTAGACTGAGGGGGGACACAGCCCTGCCCTCAGAGGGCTCCAGACTCATGGAGGGGACACAGCCCTGCCCTCTGGGGGGGGTGTAGACTGAGGTGGGGACACAGCACATCCTCGGGCAGTCTGGGAGAGAGAGGTACAATCCCTGGTCGGTGGTCCAGCACCCAGAGGCTCTCCCTCTGTAGGCTCTCCCCGGAGCACCCGCAGAGCCCTGAAGTGGACGAGGACGAGGGCTTTGGAGACTGGTCGCAGAGGCCAGGGCCGAAGGGCTCGCCCAGCGAGGACACCCGGGAGGTCGCTCAGGGGGATGTCTCCCAGGAACCGGAGCCAGAGGAGACCCTGTGAGTACTGCAGACCCCCCGCCCCTCGCCCAACTCCATGGTCTCGCTCCCCGCCAGCCCAAGATGGCCTCGTGGCCGATGTCAGGGGAGAGGGGCCAAGGCAGGAAGGAGAGAGGCAGGAGGGAGGCCGAAGGGCCTGTGGGGTTTGGGGACTGGGGGGTGGGCGGTGAGAACATCTCATTCCTGGGCCTTATCCAGCCAGCGCAGCTGCGGCCGGGCGGCGGCCGGGGGCCACGTCCGCTCCTCTGAGGCCCACTTACGTCATGGAGCCTCCGAGGCCCCCGGCCGCCCGCCCCCTCCACTCTCCCTTGAGCCTGGCCGTCCTCCATTCCCACGGAGGAGGGGAGCAGGTATTTCCAGATGTGGTCCGGGAAACAGCTTTCCAGACGAGCCGCTCCCCCGGCCCCCCGTTCCTCATAATTCAGGGTCTCGGCTGCTGTCAGGCCCAGGACACAGAGTCCCTCATTGTGTGGAAGGCAGCTGGGGCCCTCCCTTCTTTCAGTCACCCCCAGACCATCCTAAGCACCCCTCTTAGTCCCCACACCCCTCTCTCCGTCTGAACCTGGGAGCCCGCACCCTCAGCCTCAGCCAGTCCTGGCTTGGCCCACTGCCGTCACATGGCTATTAGGCCTCAGTTTCCCCATCTGCCTCAAGCCCGTGAAGCATTGTTCCCCCTACCCCCCCCCCGCCCCCCACTGCATGCTGCCTCTCTGTGAGGAGCTGCGGCCAAGGGCAGGCCTGTCCACAGGCTCTGGGTTCCCCCATACCCTGCCGGCTGGCCAGATCCTGACAGCAGGGGGCACTTGTACTCTTCTGGAAAAGGCCTGCAGCCCCCACCCCCTGCACCTGCCTCCTGCGCCCTGAATGGCGCTCTGTGTGGCTGCGCTGGCTCGGACCCCAGCCCACCTTGGGTGGGTGGGTCTGGGCTGTGGCCGGCACGTACAGCAGGGCCTGAGACTATGGAAAATACCAGCGCTCCCCTCCCCGCCACCCCGTCGCCACTCCGCGCCAACGCCAACCACGCTGGCTGCCGGCCGGCACCTCCTCTCCTTGTGGCTGGCGTGGCTGGCACCTCTCCCCGTGGTCCCCCGCCTGGCCCTGTCCTGCCGCCTCCCCAGAGCCCCTCCACCCCGCCGGCCACCCACAGACCCCACATCACCTTCCCACCACCATCCTCCTGCCCATGCCTGTGGGCTCCACGCTATGCTGGCCAGAGGGGACGGCTAGGCCACCATGGCGTGGACGTGGGAGTGCCTGGCGCAGGCTGGACCTCATCTCAACAGTCTGAGAGCAGAGTCCCAGAGGAGGTGGGGGTGTGTGTGCTCTGCTGGACACATGGAGGGCTTCTTATCATGAGGGGTCTGTGAGATACCCAGGAGTGACTGGCCCCACCTCTCCCAGTTCACTGGAGCTACTGTCCGCTCCCCTTACCCCCCACCCAGTTGCCTGTTCCTCCAAGTGACCCTGCCCTGTGGCCATTGCCTCCAGAAGCAGGCAGCCGTGCCTTTCTCTCTCACCAGAACAACCCAGCGCTTCATCCACGGCTCCACCAGGGGCCCTCCTGACACCCAGTCCAACCTCTGCCCTGGAGTCAGTGCCCACTCACAGAGGCCCCCGGGGCAGGACATGGGTTCTTCCTCCCACCGACCAGGTGGTCAGCAGTACCGCTCAGTCCACTGCACCACCAGGGCTCCCCCCTGCATACCGGGGTCTCTAGTCTGGGCTGGGCCACACATCTGAGGGCCTGGATCCCTGGAGGGCAATCGGGGTCTTAGAAAGGGGTAGGTGCTCAAGCCAGGGAGGGAGCAAATGTCCTTCACTCGGCTCTTCCTCCCCACAGGCCCCACGGGCACCAGCAGGAAGACGCGGGGCCTGGTCAGGCCCAGGTGCCCCTGGAAGGACTCTGCCTCAGCCCAGAGGGGGAGCCCCAGGAGGGGTCGGGGGAGCCCATCCAGGGTCTCCAGGAACCAGTGGAGGCCGAGGAGACAGAAGAGGAGGAGGTGAAAGTTATCCCACCCTGAACACTCAGAATACTCCCCGGAGGATGGCTGGGTCTTTGCTGCCTGGACCCCCATGATGGGGCTAGCTCATGCCCTCAGACTCTGCAGACCCCTTGACCCCACATGACCCGCGTATTAGGGCATGGGACAACCTCAGATGAATTTGCCCTCTGACCCCAGACACCTGGACTCTACATGACAGAGGCAGTCAGAACGTGCTGGGGCTGGACGGAGCCTGGGACCTGGGCAGGGGAGGGCTTCAGCCTGCTTCAGCCAGGCCAAGAGGGCTCGGAGTGGCCAGACATCCAGTCCCAGCCCCTCTGACTTTCTCTCCATAGCTCCCACGATGCCAACAGCCCAGGAACAATAGCCCTGTGGCCTTAGAGGGGGATTATGAGCAGAGCCCACCTCCCCAGAGCCCCACCACCACGGTAGGTCGAGCCCCAAAGCCAGCACTCATTCTCGCTCGCTCTCTGGCCAAAATGGCGACCCTGAGAAAGGCGCCCTAGGGCCACTCTGGGAGAACAGGGTGTGCGTCCACATGCCCTGTCCCTCTCCCCCAGGGCCAGGCAGTTGGCAAATTCTGTGGCTGCAGTTGTGGTGATGGACGAGTGGGGAGAAGGAAAGAAGGATGGGTGGGTAGATGAATAGCTGGACGGACAGATGGACAGAGATGGATGGATGGATGGATGGATGGACAGATGAATGGGAAGGAGGGAGGGAGGAAAGACTGTTGGCTGGGTCTCTAGAGGTAGGAGAAGAGGGACAGATGGGAATAGAGGTTCACCCAGGAGCTCAGGTCATCAGGAAGCAGATTTCAGCTCAAATGAAGCCAAACCCTATTGGGTGAAGTCATCCCAAGATGGACGGAACAGCTAGAATAAGGTCTCCCAGTACCTGGAGTTCAAGGTGGCTGGACTTCTCCAGGGTTGGGGGCTCACCGAGAGGCCAGGCTGCCTGGGTGACCTCCTTACCCACTCTCCGCAGCTCCTTGACCGGACCGCGTCCTTCAACCGCTCCCTAGAGAAGAGGTAGGTCTGACCCAGACAGGCTCAGAACCAGGGTTTCCCCCATGAGGAGGTGGAGGGGGCCATGGACTGGGTGGGGGGAGCCAGGGGGCCAGTGGATTGACATGGTCTTGACACCTTGCAGCAACAGTGTGCAGAAGTCTGAGCCTGCCCTGCCAGTTTCCAAGATTGACGGACGTCTGGAGCAATACACGCAGGCCATTGAGGTGCCCCACTCCTCTCCTACGCGACCAGAGACCTTGTTCTCTTCCTGAACACTGCCCGTCACCAGCCTGTATCCCTCCACCGACCCACACACCTACTGACCCCAACTCCTCCATGACCCTCATCCCCCACCAACCCCAACTCCCCCACAGTCTCTCATCTCCACCAACCACATTTCCCCAAAATTTCTCTCATCCTTACCAAGCCCAACTCCCCCACAGTCTCTCATCCTCACCAACCCCACATCCACAGTCTATCATCCCCACCAACCCCAAGTCCCCCACAGTCTATGTTCCCCCTCCACCTTATCCCCCTTCAACAACCTAGTCTTCCCCTGACCCACACTTTCCTACCAAGCCACACGTTTCTGCGAGTTCACGTCCCCCAACCATGTTCCCCAGCCCCAGACCATGAGCCCCAGGAGGGTGCCCCACATCCTCCCACACACCCTGCCATGTAACGTGTGCTCCAGGAGCAGGCTGGCCCATGCGTGATCCCTGTGAGAGTCTGCGAGGACTCCCCTGCAGGCCTCATGGTTTGGAAAAGCATTCCCAGTGCAAACAGGAAGACGGAATGACCCTCTCTGTGTTCTGCTGGGCCTCCTGACCTGCCCCACGGTGGCCCTTCACTAAAGCACTCCCGGGGCTCTGTCTTCTCCTCAGACGGCCGAGCGGACTCCCAAGCTAGCCCGGCAGCCCTCTCTAGAGTTGCCCAGCATGACCGTGGCCAGTACCAAGAGTCTGTGGGAGACGGGAGAGGTGCAGGCCCAGTCCCCAGCCAAGGGTGCCTCCTGCAAGGTAAGACCCCTCCCCTGGGCCTGTCTGCAGGAGAAAGACAGAGCTGCAGGTGGTGGTCTGTGGGGCCCCCAGGAGGAGGTGTGGGGGGCATGGAGGGCACTGGGGCTTTGAGAAGCAGACAGACGGGTGGGGTGGACAGGACCTTGTTGTCCTCACTGCTCATTGATGGTGTTCTTGAGCAAGGAGGGAAACCAGGCAGGCGCCCAACCCCTCTGGCTAGGCGGCAGGCTTGGAGTCCCCTGGGCTCGAGGGACACGGGGTCTCTCTCCTTCTGCTCCCAGGATATCGTTGCTGGAGACATGAGCAAGCGGAGCCTCTGGGAGCAGAGAGGGGGGTCTAAGACTGCGTCCTCCGTGAAGGTAGAAATGCTCAGAGGTGGGAGCAGGGGGGGCGAGGCACCCAGGAGGGCTTCCCGGGTGTGTGTGTGTGGGGGGGTGCATCGCCTCCCTGCCAGGCACCCCCAACCTCTTGCTGCCCTTTTCCAACAGAGCACCCCATCTGGGAAGCGGTACAAG
Organism: Nesogale talazaci; assembly: GCA_004026705.1. NCBI lineage: Eukaryota > Metazoa > Chordata > Mammalia > Afrosoricida > Tenrecidae > Nesogale > Nesogale talazaci. The sequence goes on along the minus strand of PVJH01017693.1, from coordinate 13,487 downwards.
TTTGTGGCCACGGGACATGGGAAGTACGAGAAGGTGCTTGTGGGTGAGGGAGCAGCCCCCTAGCGCGGCGGCGGCGCTGGTGAGTCGAAGGCTGTGGTCAGGGCCACCCAGGAGGTGTGGGATCACCTGGTCCCCCACTTCCAGGGCAGGGCTCAGTGGGATGGAGGCGTGGGCAGGCAGAGACCTCTGCTTCTCTCCTGGGACCTCGCCCTGAGCTTGGGCTCAGAGGCTTTGCCGGCACCCCACAACTCAGCCGGCATGGTCCCTGACTGAGGAATCAGTCTGGGCTCCTTTCAGGGGCCTGCAACAACGGAAAGCCCTCTGGGCCGGTGCAGCCTCCTGGGATGAAGATGGGGGGTAGGCCAGGGCCAGAAAGGGACTTGGGGGTCCCTTCCAGCATCCTCCTGCCACAGAGGACAAGACAGGCAGCAAGTCCCCATCTTTGAGTGAACACGTGTTTATTTGTGTCCTGGGTCCCGAGTTCCATGCACCCAGTGAGGCCAGTGTCCTTCACCCACCATATCTCCTCCCCAAGACCCCCTGCTTCTCCGCGTCTCACTGCCCACTCCTCACCAGCCCCACGTTGGAACTTGTCTTGTTCCAGGAGGGGAGGGGTCCCCCAAAACTCTTTTGCTCTGCTGGGCTCCAGATGGGGGCCGCTCTTTTCTGCCTGGACTCTGAGTTCTCTCTCCAGGCCTCTCCAGCTCCCGATGGCCCAGCCCCCAGTCTCCCCTCAGGGCCTCTTTCCTGAGCCCCTGGCCCATGCCTGGCGCCCCGCCATCTGTTGGGCCTGCCAAACTGCTGAGCGGCCGACCGTGCTGAGCTCCGGCCCCCCACTGCGAACATAAATCTGTCCCCGAATCCTTCATGGCTGGGCCGGGGGGCGGGGGGGTGGGGGACTGCAGCGTCTGGGCCGGGAGTTAATCACCGCAAGCCGGCAGCCCTGAGGCCCATGGCCCTGCCCACCCTCCCTCAAACCATAGCAGGGGGACAGGGGCAGAACAGGGCTGCTCTGTGTGTGCCCCCCAACCCCCACCCGCCCGCCCAGCCACCTCGAGCAAGGCCAAAGGGCCAGACATTCTGTCTCTGAGTAGGATGTGGGGGTCTCTTGTCTCTGAGCCTCTCCATATGCCCCGTTCCGGGCCCCTTCCCAGAGGTCCCAGTTCCTTCAATCTGCTCACTCCTGACTTGTCCCCGCGCTCCTCAGTCCTACGCCCCCACCGCCTCGCCCGCCCTGACCGGCCCCTCCCCACCCCTCGCAGACAGACCCCTGCCTTCTCACCACCCACAGAGCCCTCCTCGGTGACCCCTGCTCCCCGGGAGCCCTGATAGCTTTCCATGACCCCGACCCTGCCCCCTGGGAGTCCCCAGCCCCCCTCACTAGAGGTGCCAGCCGGCCGCCGTCCGGTTGAAGTTCTTGGGCCGCCGGGGACTCAGCTCCAGCACAGGGGGAGCAAAGACGGGGCCCCGCAAGGCCACCTCCTGCAGCTTCCGGGCGTTGAAGCGAGGCCGGCACAGGAAGGGCAGTCGCGACAGGCCGGGCCCAGCCGAGCGGTGCTGGGATTCGGCCAGGGACAGGCGGTACAGCACGGCGTCCCACATGCCCGAGGCTCGGGAGGCAGGCGGCCGGCACACGGGGCCCACAAGGGCCGCCTGTGCCTGCTGCTCCTGCTGCTCCTGCTGCTCCTGCTGCCTGGCCCCAGGGTTGGCCGCTGGGCCCGGGGCGGGGGGCTGGTCTGCGGCCACCACCAGCTGCTGCTTGAGACGCACCCAGCCACTGAGTCGGGGGGCCACCCGGGGTGCTGCACAGGGAGGGGGAACCGACAGTGGGGTTGGGGAAGGGGCGCTGGGGGCACTGAAGGCCAGCTTGACCTGGTCCCCTGGGCCGGCTGCTCGACTTGGTCCCTCCAGGGGCTGGTTCACTGGGACTTGGAGGGCCAGGTCGGGGACTGGAGGTCCCAGGGAGCGACAGGTGGGCGCTATGGTCACCACGGTCCGTGTGCCCACCTCTCTGGGCCCAGGGGCCTGGAAGCCAGGAGCAGGCCTGGGCACCGGGGTCTCCTCATGGAGGGGGCTGGAGGCCTGGGCCGCGGTGGGAAGCGGGCGGATGTGGGCCACGGGGATTAGGATCTGGGCACCAGGGGCATGTGGGGCTGCCTCTCTGTGGGTCCTGGGGGGCTCGAGGATCCCAGAGGGTGGGCACGGGGCCAGTTGGATCTGAACCTGGCTGACGTGTGTGTCCCCTCTGCCGAGGTTGTCTGACCCAGGGGCCCTGAGGTGGGCAGCCAGGCTGTGGCGCGGAGGACAGCTGAGGGTGACGCTGGCCTTCTGCAGGGGAGACGCCACATGGTGGATGGCAGGCGTGTACGCAGAGCGGGGTGGGGCGGCCACCCACTGGGGGCCTTCAGGCGGGCTCCGGGCCAAGGGGCTGTGGGTGTCGGGGTGCGGAGCGTGCGGGCGCGGGGCAGCCACCTCTGGGTCATGGCTTGCCTCACTCACGGGGGACAGAGATGCCCGGAAGGCTCCGGGCGGGGCCAGCACCCCTCCGCTGGTTGCCTTTCTGGCGGCTTTCTTCAGCAGCTTCTGCAGCTGGAGGTTGTCCTTGCCCGGCTTGGGCAGCAGAGGCGGGGGCACACCAGGGGGACCCCGGGGGCGAGGGCTGCCAGCCTCAGGGGCCACGGCAGAGAGCATTCTGCAAGATAAGGAAGCACAGAGGTCAGGGGACACGCCCCGAGGCCCATGGATGCTGGGTGACCGTTGTCAGGCCCCGGTTCTGGCTGCCCAGGCCTACTATGACCCTGGGCTGGAGCCTGGGGCACCCTGGCCAGCCCCTCATGGGCACCGCCTGTGTGTGTCGGCCAGACCGTGTGGGTGGCCAGCCGGGGGTGGGGGCCGAGGGTGGGCTCGAGTGGACCCGGGGGAGGGCTGAGCCGCTGGCCGCAGACACGCACGGGCGCCTTGACGCCGCCTGTCCCACCACAGGCGCCGCGGCTGGGAGCCCGCAGTAGGGGTGGTGCCAGCCAGCCCCTCAGGAAGCCGAGGGCACCACAGAGGTGGAGGGGCAGGAAGGTGGGGGCAGATCCTGCCGAGCAACACTCAGTGGAGATTCCCGCGGAACTCGGGCTGGGGTGGTCCTGTCCAAGCTGCCGCCCACCCAGCTTTCTGGACGCCACGTGTCTGTCAGGACATTGACAAATGGCGTCTGGGCTGAGCGGGAAGCTCTCCGACTTTGGGGGAGGAGGGGAGCTGGGAGGCCTGGGGGCCCTAGAGTAGGGCTGGAGCGGCCAGAACCCAGTGGATTTGCTGAGCGGGCAGAGGGGGAGATGGGGAGGGGGAGGCGCAGGGAGCCAGGCACTCTGACCCAGGCCACGGGGTGGGGGAGTGGTGGTGTCGGGGAGTAGGTTTCCAGGGGAGACTGGGGAGGCAGGCACAGGGTGACCCGAGCGGGGGAGGGGGGTGTTTTTGACGAGGGGATGGAGCCACCAGACCTTTGTCGGCTGGATATCAGGAGCTGGGAGAGAGCAGACCCCCTCCGCCCCTGGCCTCACCCCCCCCCCCGTGTCCCCTCTGCTCATGTTGTTTCAGCCTCCACCAGCTGATGTCCAGCCTGCACCACCCCGTGTACCGGGGACACTCCGACAGAGTCCACAGACACGGACCCACAGGCCACGCCGGCCCGCCCGCACCCCTGACCCCCACCTCCTACTCTTCCTCGGTCTCTCCACGCCCACCCCGCACCCCCTGCTCTGTTTCCCTGCGAGGGAGGAGGCAGAAAACCCAGGCCCAGCCGGAACAGAGCAAGGCCAACTGTTTGCAGGGTCAAGAGCCACAGAGACTGCTAGAGACCCAGCCCTACCCCGCCCCCCCTTAGGTCCTGTGCCCCGCTGTCTGTAATAAAGCTCCTGTGCCCCTCGTCCTGCCTCCAGAGCCCACCAACAGGGACAGGGGTGGGGGTGGGGGCTGAGCTGTGGGTGGTCCAAGCCAGGTCAGCCCCAGGCCCCCTCCCCTGACCAACGTCACAGCCCTGGAAACAAGGTGTGTGAGTCCACACGCCCAGGCCATGGGCCTCCGAGGGTAAGACCTGGATCAGGCTCATCGCCATCCTGAGCTCCCAGGGGGGTTACGTGGGGGCAGGCCAGCATCCAGCCAGATGGAGAAGTAGTTGTGTGAGAGTGGTTAGGAGAAAGATGGAGGAATGGTGGGTGTGTGCATAAGAGTGGGTGGGCCCTTGAATGGGGGGGGTGGATGGGTAGATGAGTGGTTGGGTAGGTAGATGGGTGGATGATGGATTAACATGTGAGTAGGCAGACAGGTAAATGAGTTGGTGGGTGGGAGGGTGGGTGGATCAGTGGATGGATGGATGGATGGATGGATGGATGGATGGATGAGTGGATGGGTCGGTGGGTGAATGGATGGACAAGCCATGGACAGGGAGATGAGTAGGTAGATGGGTTAGTGAGTGGATGGATGAATACATAGGTGGGTGAGTGGATGGATGGATGGATGGTGGATTAGGGGGTGGATGGATGGACAGATTGGAGCACATGTGAGGGTGGATATGACTAGACCAGTGATGGGGGTGATGGTTTCCAGCATAGGAGTGGGAGGCTGGGGGGGGGGGTGCTAGGGAGGATGGACAGGGAGCTGGAGTGGGGGGCAGAGTTGGGGGAGAGACTCCCTGAGCTCTCAGAGTCTGGAGAAGCTGGTCCAGAAAGCAGCCCCCAGAGTGCACGACCCTTATCCTAGCTGTTCCGCGAGCTTGGGCCCCTGCTCCCTGGCCTCCATGGCACCCTCTGCCAGGCATACAAGGGTAATGTGGACACGGAGGCTCTGGAAGGCCGCACAGTGAGCGGCACCGGGGACCAGGGCGGGCAGCAGGAGGGCCAAGCAGTGGGACTCAATGCCCCCCACCCCTCGTAAGGACCTCATGGTTCACACAAGAGTCTAAGTGGGTCCCTGCCCTTGCCAGGCAGAGTCTCTCAGTCCGCTGAATAGCAGCAGAACCCCTGCCCCGCCCCCACCACCTCTCTCCCTCAGTCTGGCCACCACTGGCTCAAAGGAGCCCGGCCCAGTGCAGCATGTCCTGACCCTGTAGCTACCTCTAAGAGCCCACAAAGCAACAGATGGCTCCACCGCGTTATAAAACCACGCCTGTGGCATCAGCAAGTGTGTGCCAGGCCGGGGCGGCCGGGCCCCCACCAAGTGCTGTGTCAGCGCTGCCGCCTCCGTGGGGAACCTGAGCTCGTGCTGTGACCTCAGCGCGGACATCGGTCAGCGCCGGCCTCTCAGGCACAGCCGGGTCCTTGGGCTCCATCACCCCGACCACGCACATGGGGGCAAGGGCCTGGGGGGGGGGGATGCCACCTCTGACAGCTGGTACTGACTCTGGGATGTGACCCCCCACCTCCTCCCTGCTCTCCAAAGCCACACTCGGAAGTAACCCCCAGCCCACAGCCTCGGCCGGGCAGTTCTCACCCTCTCACAGGGGTTCCAATCAGGCCCCAGACCCCACCCCGGCAGGGCCACCCCTGCCTCTCATGCCCAGCCACAGCACAGAGTGCTTCCTGTGTCCATCTGTGACCAAACCATCCAGGGGCCACCCCTGCCCTTCATCCTCTCTCCCACCCTTGGCTGCCCCCCACTCAGGTGGACCTGGGGTCCTTGGGATGCGTACCTGTGCACAGCCTTCCCGCCGGTGGGTGGTCTGACCAGTGATGCCCGTTGAAGGCCAGGCGGCCCACAGGGGAGGCTGCTGGTGCCCAAATAAAGCCTCCCTGCCTGCGTCCGGGGCCACCCGCTGCCTCTCACCAGGAGCCCCTGCCAGCAGCCTGGTGTGGAGTGGACGGTCACCCTCCTCTGCTGGCCAAGCGGGGCCACTGCAAGGCCCAAGCCACCTGTTGAGCCCAAGGACACGCTGGACCAGGGCCAGGCGTCACCAGCGCCTCCCGTGCGCCCACACGTGGAGAGTGCGGGCAGAGGCCTGGGTGAGGTCTCTGCGTGGGCAGAACATGAGGTGACCCTGTGTGCGAGCCACACCCCTGGCCCCATGCGGGGAGCCGGCCCGGCCTGGGTGCCCTGGGGGTGGTCTGCCAGCCCAGGAATGTGGTCTCGGTGGCTTGGGGTCCTGTGGCACAGTCCAGCTTGAGAGGGCACCGGGAACAAAGGGGCAAGGTGGCTCTCCACAGGAGGACGAGACAGCAGGACCCATAATCCCCAGCGTCCTGGAGCCAGGCTGGTCAGGCCGGCTCCGTCCAGCTGCCTGAGGTCAATGCACCCTGCTACGTGACTGCTCTTACCCCTGCTGTCCATGTCCTGGGCTCCATCACATGCCGGGATCAGAGACCTGGGGGCCTCCAGAAGAGCAGCGGGCAGTGGTCACTCGCTCACCCGGTGCTGCCCCCTCCGAACCCTGGGCAGTTCCTGCCATGCAACTCCCCCCCCCCCCACCCCAGGAGCCGGCCGATGGGGCCCATTGGGAGCAGGACCGGGCTGCATGCCTCTGTGACCTCAGCCAAGGGGACTGAGCTAAGGGTGCCTGTCACATGCCTGGGCCCCCCAGGAAGGAGCAGTGGGCCCTGGGCCACCTGGCCGGGTGGTCTGCTTTCAACAGGAGGACACTTCGTCCAATCCCAGGAGAGAGAAGCTTGGGGCCACGAGGGCCCAGGCCAGTGGCAAAGGCAGCTATGGAGCTATGGGCAAGCTCCCCGCAGGTGCGCCCGGGGTCCCTGCCCAGCCAGCCCACCTCTCTGTCTGGTCCTCCAGTCAGGGCTGCCCCTGCGAACGGAGAGGCCAGGGCCAGCACATTGCATGAAGCCGGACCCCCCGCCCTGGCAAAAATGGCACCTCCCCGGCCCCTGGTGAGGGTTGGGGTGGGTGCAGGGTACTTGAGGCTCCACACGGAGGCCTGGCTGAGGAAGCGTCCTCAGCGTGTCCCTGGGGCCACCTGTCCCTTCCTTCGAGAATGTGCCTGCAGGGGTGGAGCTAAAAATAGAAGCTGACTCGGGGACCAAGGGCAGTCTACCTCCTTCCCGCATGTCCTCCCTCCTCGCCTCTGCCTCCGCCGGCCATTCCTATACTTGGTAAGGGGTTTGTGTGGCCACAGCCCCTTCCCCCGCTGGCCACGTGCCTCGGTCCCCTGCTGCCGGCCAATGAGCTGCGGGCAAAGATCAGATGTCCCTATAACCCTCAGCCCGGAGGCTGAGTGGGCATCACTGCAGCTGGCCCTCGGGAAGCCCGGTCCTCTACAGACTTGCCGCCCAGGTTGGTGCCCCAGGCGGCGGCCAGGCCAGGGCCCCGGGAGCTGGGCTGGGGGGCAGGACACCTGTGGGAGGTGACACTGATGTAGAGCACAAGGTGGAGCCCCCTCTCAGGGCAGTGAGGCTCTCTGAGAGGCACAGGTGAGGAAGCCCGGTTCGGTATAGGACCCAGCTGTGAGGGGCCAGAACCAGGAAGGTGGAAGTCCACACAGGGGACCCAAGCCCACCCTGGACCAGCATGGGGGTGGTGGTGGGGGACTGAGGGACAGCCCTGGGCTAATGAGTCTGCCCCATGTCTCCTGTGCCTCCTCTCATGCTGCCATCCAGATGGAAACCCAGGAGGAGGGCGAGTCTGCGGTCACCCAGGAGCATGTCCATGGGCAGGGGAGTGGGCGCTGTGGGCCCTGGATGCCAGCACCTTAGAGGCAGCACCCAGGAGCCAAGGGGTTGGGTGGGGTGGGCGGTGTGCAGGGGCCGCATTAGGAAGTGTCTTCCCAGAAAGATTGAGGCCCTATCCTTGCCAGGGGGCTGTCAGTGGGCTCCCCCAACACCCCCCCAACCCTGCTCATGTGCCCAATGCTCAGTGCTCAGCACCCATGCCAGAATACTCAGGGCCGGTCCCTCCGGCACTTTCTAAGTCTCTCGGCTGGCTGAGACGGGAGGCCCCCAGGAGCTTGGGGTGGGGTGGGGAGGGGAGGGGAGGTAAGGTCCCCTGGCGAGGGAGTGTCAGTACCTCTGGCCTCCCTCTCCTCCACTCTCCGCTGGCACCCAGGAAGAAGGGGTTCAAGGCGCATCCCCAGGAAGGGCTGACTGTAGAGGCCATTCTCAGACCTGCCCCTTGGAGGGCACAAGGGAACCCTGACCACTGGCTGCATTCTCAGCTGTCCATGCCCCGCCCCCCCCCCCCATCAGCCGCCCTCCTTCCCCAAGGACTAGGGGCCACAGAGACCCCTGAGCGCGGGCAGGGGCCACCAAGACAGCTCAGTAGGGAGACAGAGGCAGCACCAGCACCAGCCACTGCCACCACCCCCGGGGACGCCCAGGATGCCCTACAGGAGGGAGTGGGGGGGTCTCCATTGGGGCCTTCCTAGACCACTTGCAGCTCAGGATGACAGATGACCATGGAGGATGGCGGGGGGGGGGGGGCAGAAGGTCAGGAGTGCTGCGGGGAGGTGTCTCCAACTGCCCCATCATCTTGAGTTTCTGGGCTGAGGCATCTTGGCTGACTTAGATACCTATTCTTGACACTCCAGCTGCCACCAGCTCCTTAAAAATAACCCGTCCCTGGACCCAGGCCAGGGTCCCTACCCTTGTGGGCAGAGGCCAGCACCAGCACCCAGCCAGGCCAGGGTGGGCTCGGTGGAGTCCGGGCCTCAGACTTCCCACGGCCCTTCAGACTCCACAGAGGAAACTGGGGCAGGGGCATCGCGGCAGACCCCGAGAGGCAGGGGGGCTCTGACGGCAGGGGTTGCCCCACGCAAGCACGGTTCACGGCTGGACCCAGGGGCCGAGCGGAGCTCTGAAGGAGGGGAAGAGCCGGGTTCTGGCTAAAGGGGGCAGCAAAGTCCCGGGGAGCGGCGGTGGCGGCCAGGCAGCCGTCAGCAGGCAGCTGCTGGTTAACTCAGCGTGGCCTTTATGTTGCTTTGGGGAAAAAAAAAGAAAGAAAGGGAACATTCTTGCAAGTGGGCTTGGAGAGCGGTTCCCACCTAAGAAATATGATGTCGATGCGTTTTTCGATGATGAACTCCTGTTTTTCTGATCCGGAGCTCCCTGGGGCCTCCGTCTTGCCTCAGGCATGCAGGCTGTCAGGGGCTCAGCCTGGAGATGGAGAGCCAGCATTTCCAGGCAGCTGTGAGGCCCCCCGGCCCTGGCCGCCACGCTGGCCCTGGCCAGCCCACGGGCGGACAGTCCCTGAGCGCTAAGCCGCACCTGGCCACGTCCAGCCCGGCTCTTCTAGTGGACATTGACAAATTCAAGAGCATCCCAGGGCCTGGAAAAGTGGCCTTAGCGTGAGACGGAAAAAGGGAGGGGGGGTGGAGGGCTGCAGAGTACAGGCCTGCAGCATATGGGGCCTCTGGCAGGAAGCAGGCTTTAGAAAAGCTAGCCCCCTTCCCCATGCTCTGTGCCCCTCAGCTCCTATTGTCTGTGATTCTGTGTGGGGGTCTCAGAGAGCTGGGGGAAGGGGAGGGGGACACAAGTAGGAGACACCCCCCTTAATTCAGGGGGAGCGAGCTGACACAGAAGGGGGCTTCAGACACCCACAAGGAGGAGGGGTCCTCTTGGGTGGTTGGGGCAGGAAGCTAGAGAAGATACTGGGGGGGGGGGACCAGGGGCGTGGGGGCTTCCTGGAGTCCCCACCCACCCTGCCTAGGTCACGCGGCAAGACCACCCAGAGACAGGGCTATGCCACGTCAGCAGGACTGACGCCGGCGGTCCATGGCCCAACACAGGCCCGTGCATTCTGGATGACCCCCGGCAGGCAGGGAGAGCTGGGAACGGGTGTTGGCCTGATGGGTGGGGGTGGGCGGCCATCCTGTCCATCCCCAACTGGGACTGGCGCCAGGGGTAGGGGAAGCTGGGCCTGGGAAGAAGCAAGGAGCCTGATGAGGGGCCTGAGACAGGAAGTGGACACACACACACAAGCACACATACACACCACACACATACACATACATACAACACACTCACATACACACACACACAGACACACCACACACAGACACACATACACACCACACACACCCCAAGAGTGGGTTCTGGACCCCTGCTTGTGGATGTCTCCTCAGCACCCCAGCTCCCAGAGCCTCCCCATCCCCTCTCCCACACCTCCTCACGAAGGCAGCTCCTAACTCTCCCTCTCTGTCTGTCTCTCCCCCACCCACCTTCTCCAGAAACAGCCCACCGTAGCCATGTCTGACGAGGAAACGTGAGTGGTGCCACCCCCACCCCAGCCTTGGGACCTGCAGACTCAAGACACACTGTCTGGCTTGGCTTGGGGGTGGGGTGGGGCAGCAGGGGGAGCACGACTGGTGTTTGTTGTGAACCAGTTGGGCCCAACACCTCTCTCTCTCTCTCTCTCTCTCTCCCCCGCCCCCCCGACAGTGAACAGGTTGAGGGTAAGTATCGAAGCCAACGTCCGCCTCCCCGTCCACCCGTCCCTGATCCACCTGCACACAACATCACACTCGGGGAGGCTTTGCCTTTGGTTGTGGACACATATCTTTCTTTTTGGTGGGGGGGGGGCACTACTCATCTGTGCACCCTCAGACCTGCCAAGTTCAGTGGGTGGGTTCCAAAGTGGCCTCTCCCCATGACCGCGGGCTTCCTCTTCTACCTTACCCCTGGAGCCAGCGTCTCTGGGCCCACGGAGGGGTGGCTGAGAAGTCATGGGGTCACTCTGCTCTGCTTCCTGGGAGGACAGTGTTCTCCGTGGCGCCGGCCTTGCCCGTGAACCTCTTCCTGCCCCTGTCCAGGCAGCCTCCTTGGGGCCCTTCTCTGTTCCTGAGCCTCCTCGGTGCCCCCCACCCCACCCCCCACTGGCCCTGGGCTTTGCTAACTGGCACTCTCTTTTGTCTCTGTCCCAATGCAGAGCAGTACGAAGAAGAAGGTAACTCTGCAGGCCTCCAGCAGCCCCCCTCCAGTGCCCCTGCCACCCTCCTCTCAGCCTCTTCTCTTCCCTCCAGTCCCCCTCACACCCTCTGCACCGCCCGGAACTCCCTCAGTGACCGCAGCCCATCCTCTTCTCCCCCGACCCTGCTGCACACCCCTAACCGTCTCTCTTCCTAAACTGTGAATGCACCAAAGTGCTCACCCATGGCCCCTAACGCCTCCTCATCACCTGTAGTTATTAATACTTCATTCCCATCATCCGTGGCCATTAATACTTTATCTTAGTGGCCTAGGGTCACCAATACTTTGTCCTCATCACCCTGATCATGAATATTTCATTCTCATCATCCATGGTTACTTAGATCTCATCCTCAACGCCCTAGTCACTAATACTTCATCCTCACCATTGATGGTCATTAATGCTCTGTCCTCATCATCCATGGCCACTAACACCTCATCCTCACCATCGATGGTCATTAATACTTTGTCGTCATCATCCATGGCCACTAATATCTCATCCTCAACACCTATGGTCACTAATACCTCATCCTCCACCATCGATGGTCATTAATGCTCTGTCCTCATCATTCATGGCCACTAACACCTCATCCTCACCATCGATGGTCATTAACACTCTGTCCTCATCACCCAATACCTCATCCTCATTGTCCCTGATGCCGAGTAACTCAACCTCATTGTATGTGGTCGTTAATCTTTATCCTCATCATCCATCATCAATAGTAACTCATCCTCATCGTTAAGCATCACTAATGCCTCACCCTCACTGTCCATGGTCACGGATGCCTCGGCGTCACCTTCAGTGACCATTAATACCCTCCCCCATCATCCATGACCATGAACTCTTCATCTTCATCACCCATGGTCACTAATAACTCACCCCTCCATCCTTGCTGACTAATTACTCCATCCCCTGGTCCATGGTCATGCATGTCCCATCTGCATCCTTCATGACGACTAATTCCTCTTCCCAAGCACCCGGGTCACTAATCCCTCACCGTCATCACCTCATGCCCCTCGTGCCGCGGTGTTTGGAGTTTCCTGGCATTTGGTCATTACTAGTCTGAAGCAAGTTAATATCAGGTGCCTTGTTGTGCACGCCATTGACCTCTCTCAACCAATCCCTCTGTCTCTCCGTCTCCACTTCTCCCCCTCAGCACCTCTTTCTGTCTCTCGGGCTCTATATGAATCTCTTAGGACGTTCCGGGGTCTCTGTCTCTCTTGCTATGTGTCCCCCATCAGTAACTGTCTCTGTCTCTCTCAGCAATGTCCTGTCCCTCTGTCTCCACAGCTCCCTCTCCATCAGCCTGCCATTGTTGTCTTGGTGTCTCTCACAAGCTTGGTCTCCTCTCTGTCACTGTCTCTCCCCTGCAATAGCATCCTCTGCATCAGTTTCTCAGTGTCAGTCTCTTTTGACCCTCTGTCTCTCCCCCTTCAGTCTGTCTCTCCCTCCCATCAGTCTCTGAGTGTGTGTGTGTGTGTGTGTGTGTGTGTTTCTCAGCATCCCCCTTCTTTGCCGTCTCTCCACCGCTGCCCCTCGAGCTCACGGCCTTCTGGTGTGACCGGGCCACGGGTGGCATGCACGGGTAGCTGTGGGCGTGTCCAGGCCAGCCAATGCCGCTCCGGCTCCGTGGTTCCCAGCTGCTGTGCTGGGGCACGCGGGCACCCCGCTGGGCACCACTCAAGCCGAGGGCTTCGCCCTCCATGAGGGGCAGGGCCTCCTGTGAGGAACCCCGGGGCTGTGTTTTGAAAATATTTTGAAAACACTTAGCTACCGTAACCACATGAACAAAAAAACGTGCCTTGTTTCTGCCAAAAAAAAGTGGATGAGCCTTTCTGGGTGGGAAATGTGGTCTTGCGGAGGCCAAGCCTTCTCTCCAGCAGAAATGGCCTGGGGGAGGGGGCCGGTGGGCGTGGGAGGTGCCCTGAGGACCCTCAGGGTTCCCGGCTGCCCTGGGCCATGGCAGCCACTTGTGGGTGAGCTCCTCCCTCCCCAGGAAGAATGTGGCCAGGTGGCAGAGCGGCCTGGCTCCCTGATGGCTCCGTGGTGACCCTTTCAAATGGATGAGCCGGACATCTTTTAGTGGTACAGGGAGGTCACTGCCCAGAGAGCCACAGGGAAGGCCGCTCTAGGCAAGTGTCACAAATGTGAACACGCTGTTAGCCAACCTGCTGCCCAGCCCGAGTGTGACGCATGGGGCCCTATGAAGATGCCTTCCTACTAAGGGCCCCCAGCAGGAGAGCCATGGGTCCCTGAGTCCCTGGCAGCTGGTCTTGGGGTGGGGTGGAAGCATTCTGCATGGTCATAGGGTCTCTAAGGGCCCCGGGACCTCCCCCACAGAGCCCCAGGCCATGTACTCACCTGCTCACTACCCGGCAGCCACCTTCTGAGGCCTAGGCCCAGACACGCAGACTGGCCTTCCTGGGCCCACACTGACCCAAGCAGGTGCCTACTGGTCTCTCCTGGGACCAGCCCCGGGCAGACACTGCTAATGACTCTCCTTGTCCCCTCTCCCCTCCGCCTGTCCTGACACCCTAGAAGAGGCCCAGGAGGAAGGTGAGTGGGGTTCCAGACCCTAACCCACCCCCAGACCTTCCAGTCCC
>PVJH01017692.1:0-47141 GCA_004026705.1 Nesogale talazaci | reverse complement strand
CTCAGCTTGATTTGTTCTCTGAGCTGGGAAGTTCACCTCTCTCTTTCATGCTCTGGTTCCTGGTCCTGCTGCTTCACCCCTCTGATGCCACAACTGTCTTCTCCATCAAGGTTTACTGTGCAGGGATCTCGGGGTCCAGAGCACTCGCTTTACTCCTAGCTCTTTGCTGGTAGTGAAACCGCTTCTCCTGCTTCTCAAGAGTCTCATTTTATGCCCAGCAGTACCGTTAGCCAATGAATCATGTTAACAATTACTCACAGGTGACTTCTATCAGCAGCACGCCCCCCCCCCTCCCCTGCACCCAACAACAACTTTCTTACTGGAACCCATGCAGGAAAAGTTTGTTTGGTGGGTGTGACAGAGATTTTGGCTAGAAGAGCCACATTAAATAATTCACTGCCCCCGAAGTCCACAAATTCCCATGTGTGCCTTTCAACTATGTTCATCATCCATGTCTAGTCATTTCAAAGATTTGACCTCAGGTTTTTTTAAAATTATTGAATACTTTTATTGGAGATTCTTTCTTCTCTTAATACAATCCATACATTCATCCATTGTGTCAAGCACATTTGTACATATGTTGCCATCATCATTTGCAAAGCATTTTCTTTCTACCTCAGCTCCTCATTTTCCCCTCCCTCCCATTCCCTCCTTCTCATGAACCCTTGATAAGTCTCTGTCACCCTTGAACACATTTTTCTACTGTTTGTCCCCCCTGGGAGGAGGTTGTATGTTGATCCTTGTGATCAATTCTCCCTTTCTCCCCACCATTTCCCATTATCTTCCTAATATCTCTTTTCTCATTTTTGGTCCTGAAGGGCTAATCTATCTTGTATCCCCTATGTTCCAGGCTCTTATCTGTAACAGTACGCATGTTCTGGTCTAATCTAATTTGTAAGGTAGAATTGAGGTCATGATAGTAGAGGGAGGAAGCATTAACGAACAAGAGGAAAGCTGTGTGTTTCACTGGTGCTATACTAAACTGGCTCATCTCTTCTTTGTGATCCTTCAGTGAGGGGATATCCAATTTTCTATAGATGGGCTTTGGGTCCCCACTCCTCATCTCCCTCCCTCCCTACTCCCCCATTCACATTGGTATGATCTTGTTCTGGATCTTAGATGCCTGATACCTTATCCTATTGACACTTCATGATAACAAAGGCTGGAGTGCTTCTTCCATGTGGGTTTTGTTGCTTCTCAGCTAGATGGCCACTTGTTTATCTTCAAGCCTTTAGACTCCAGACACTATATCTTTTGACAGTAGGGCACCATCAGCTTTCTTCACCACCTTTGTTTATGTACCCATTTTGTCTTCAGTGATTGTGTCAGAGAGGTGAGCATCACAGAGTACCGGATTATTAGAACAAAAGTATTTTTGTGTGGAGGCAATACTTGAATCAAGGCCCAATCTCCATCTGCTACCTTAATTCTTAACATATAAAAATAAGTACATAGAAATATTTCCCTCTCATATGTAAATATATTAACATATGTAGATGCCTGTATTTAACCTCTATAAATGTCCTCTGCTTCCTAGTTCTTTCCTCTATTTCCTTTTATTTTCCTCTGTTCCCACTGTCATGTTCGGTGTTCATTGGGGCTTAGTAATTTCTTGCTGTTACATTGCCCTTGATTAAGCCCTACTAGACATCCATTTTTTGCATTGATTTTGGTTCACTTGTTATTCCCTTGTACATGAGTGAGTTGCCCTCCATTCCCTTCCTTTCTCCCACTCCCCTTTCTCTCAAATCCTCCTGGAACTGTCAGTTTTGTTGTTTTCATCTCCAAATTGTTTATCTCACCTATCTTATCTAGATAAACATGCAGAGACATCAATAAGTGCAAAAGTAAGGCAAAGTCAAACAAAACAATAAAGGAAGACAAAATCAACAACAACAAAAAACTTAAAATAACAACAGCAAAAAGAAAGCCCATGACCAAAAAGGAAAAGCATATAAATAGTTCCAGGTCTGTTTTTTGGCCTTTAGGATTGTTTTTCAGTTGAGTCTGATGGGGTGCCACACTCTGCCTCCAAAGTCTATTTTTAGTATTCCCCAGGAATTTCATTGCTTTGCTCCCCTTAGTGTTTTTTTTTTTTTTTTTTTTTGCTGCTTTTTTGCATGTCCTGGGTGCTTTGCCCCAGTGTGGTGGGGTCAAATTGGGCACAATTCCTGCACTGTGTCTCCAATGATTTGATCTGTCTTTAGTACTGTCTCCCATGACTGTATTCTTGGTGCTGATACCACTTTTTATCTGTCCACTGATACGTGGCCAATCAAGTGAAAAACTGCTGGTATTACCAAGAAGACACATCACAGAAGGGTCTTGGGCCACAGCATATCGTTTTTCAGGTTGTGCTCAGGGTTAAGTTGAACACAGTCGTTACCACATTCATTTACTTCTCTACTTTCCCCCCAGTGTTTTGGAAGAGACAGACAAGTGAAGACTTAGCACTGAGCACAGTGGTCAGCTGTCTACAAAAATTGGCAGACTGAATAAATGACCTCCATCTTGGCTCCTTGGATCACGTTACAACCTCTTCTGTGGTATCACTCATATCTTCAAGGTGCTTATCATCTAGCTGGGAAAATAAGTCATACATATGTGACTAAGGAGTCCTGGCTGCACAGTTGGTTACATGTTAGGTTGTTAATCACAGGGTCAGAAACTACTACCCCTAGCAATTGCTTCATGGGAGAAAGAGGAAGATTCCTGGACTCATAAATACTGACAATCTCCAAAGCCCTAAACTGTGATCCATTCAATGGTAGAGGGTAGGTGACCAGATGAGGAGCCCTGGGGATGCAACAGTAAAGCACTCAACTACTACCTGCTGCGAACTGAAACGTTGGTAGTTCAAACCTACCAAACAATTCTGGGGGAGAAAGACATAAGGAACTGTTCCCATAAAGATTACAGCCAAGAAGAGCCCAATGAAAAACGGACTCACCAGCACCAAACAACAATAGCAACAATGTGACTAGCTGACTGGGGCAAAAACAAAGCACCATTCTTTACTCTTGAGTTGATTCCAACTCAGACTGGCCTTAGAAGACGTGGTAGACATTGTCCCCCGGGATTTCTTAGGCTGCAGTCTCATGGAGGCAGGCAGTCAAATCTTTCTCTCATGGAGTGGTTGATGGGTTCAAAATGCTGAGCACCAGGGATCCCCAATACCTAGTCCCAAGTACTATATGAGGCAGCTTGAATAGGCCATTTATTTTGGCCTGTTTACCCCGAAAAGGCCATTTACTGTGGTAGAGAGAGGGCTTAAGTGAATAACAACTTATATTAATGCTCCCCATGGCCTCCCTACTGAATCTGGTCAGTAAATTAAAAAATCTAATCCAAGAGTCTAATTAAAGTGAAAGCTATTCGTTATTGAATTCTTGTCATGGACTGAGAGGCAAAGCTGTCTTTTAAATTAATTAGTTCATCGCAGTGTTCACAGAAATTCTGTAACGTCAAAGGTTCATACACTAGGGATAAAGATTCAGCAGGCCTGTACTCAAGAAACACAGCAACAGTTTAAGAGAGGCAAGACACAACTAAGTCTATAAGGATTTCAAGTCTCAATCTCCTACTGCACTGCACTGTCTTCTCCAAAATAGGGTCAGATGGTATGATATCAGATGAAAAACCAATTTCAAATCCCACACTCTCCAAAACTTTCCCGATTGTTTCAGCCATGTGAATCTCTCCCACCTTTCATGCACAGGACTTAGATTTAGCTTCAATCATTTATTCATGTCCACCGTGCTCGAAAAAGTCTGCCGTTCTTGTCTCGAAGGAGAATTCTGGCTGTACTTCTTCCCAGACGATCTGTCTATTCTTTTGGCTGTCCATGGAACTGTCAATACTCTTTGCCAATGCCATATTTCAAAAACATAATTTTTTGGTCTGTCTTTCTTATTCCACTTCCAACTTCCACATGTACACGAAATGATTGAAAGTACCATGTTTTGAGTCAGGTGAATCTTAGCCCTCAAAGAGACATCTTTGCTTTTCAATATTCTAAAGAGATCTTGAGCAGCAGATCTACCTAATGAAATGCTTTGTTTGATCTCTTGACCGCTTGCTTCCGTGAGCATTGGTTTCGGATCCCGGACAGACAAAATCCTTCAACCTTTTCTCCATTTATCATCATCTCCACTTGTGAGGATTTTGGTTTTCTGTACTTTGAGTTGCAATCCAGACTGAGGCTTGCAACTTTTGATCTTCGTCAGCAAGTGCTTCAGACCCTCCTCATTTTCATCAAGCAAGGTTATGTCACCTGCATAATGGAGCTTGTGAATAAGCTTTCCTTCAAACCCTAGACTGCTTTCCTTTTCATATAAGCTAGCTTCTCTGATGATTTGCTCAGCAAATAGATTCAATAAGTATGATGAGGAGATATAAGTTAGATGCACATCTTTCCTGATTTTAAACCATACAGTGATTCCTTGTTCAGTTTGTGAACTACCTCTTAATCCATGTACAAGTTCCCCATGAACACAATGAAGTGTTCTTGAATGTGCATTCTTTTCAAGGGTATCCATAATTTGTTATGGGCCACACAGTCCAATGCCTTTGCTTAGTCAGAAAAACATAAGTAAACATCTTTTTGGTGTTCTTTGCCTTCAGCCAAGAGCTATCAAACATCAGCAATGATATCTCTTGTTCCATATCCTCTTCTGAATCTAGCCTGAGCATCTAGCATCTCCCTGTTAATGTACTGTCGTAACCACTGTTGGATGATCGTCAGCAACATTTTATGAGCATGTGATATCAATGCTATTGTTTTACAGCTTGAGCATTCCATTGGATCACCTTTTTTATTTTATTATTTTATTATATGTATTATTTATTTTTAAGTCATTTTATTGGGAGCTTGCACAACTCTTATCACAATCCATCCATCCATCGTGTCAAACACATCTGTACATTTGTTGCCATCATTATTCTCAAAGCATTTCCTTCCTACTTAAGCCTTTGGTATCAACTCCTCCTTTTTCCCTCCCCGTTTCCCAGTCATCCCTTGAGTTTGTCTTCTTGCAGTGCCTTTCAAAATTTCTGTTAATCTCTTTTGCTTCATCATTTCTTCCATGTGCTTTAGTGACTCTATCACCAAGAGCACGTTTCCGAGTCTCGCTTGACATCTACATTGATCTTTTCTCTCTTTTATTTCTTTCTAGTGTCCTTTTGCTTTCTTCATGCATGGTATGCTTGATGTCATCCCACAACTCATCAGGTCTCTTGCCATTAATGTTCAATACATCAAATTGTTCTTGAGATATCCTCAAAATTCAGGTGGGGTATCCTGATAGCATATTTTGACTCTACTGGCCTTACATTGATTTCCATCAGTTTTCACCTGAACTCATATAGGAGTGTTGGATGGTCTGTTCCACAGGCAGTCCCTGGTCTGGTTTTAGCTGCTGATACTAAGCGTCATCATTGTTTCTTCACACAGAGGTAGTCAAATTCCTTTCCATCTATATTTGTATTCCATCCAATTTGTACTCAATCTGGAGAAGTCTTTTTGTTGTTGAAAAAATGTATTTGCAATGAGGAAGTCATTAGCCTTATGAAATTATATCATGTGATTTCTAGCTTCATTTCCATAGCTGTCTGTATTTTTCAACTTCTCTTCCTTCTTCTCTGTTTCCAACATTTTCATTCTATCCGTCAATAATCATCAATGCATCTTGAGTGAATGTTTGATTGGATCGATTCAGACTGAAGATGTTTGTAGAATTCTTCAACTTCTAAATCACTCACTTTAGTGGTTGGTGTATAAACTTGAATAACAGTTGTATTGCTTGACATCAGTGTTGAAGAGCTCTTTTTAATCAATTACAATCATAATCACAATAGCTTATAAATGTTTGTTAAGTGAATGACTCTTAATATAAAAACATTTACCCTAATAATTTAGTAATGTGGAAAATATAAGCATGGACCTTCATTATCTTATAATTCCATTTTATTCCCATGAGAATTTTTAAGTGTCTTTCACAGTTTTGTCTGATATGAAAGACTTCAAGGGGAGAAACATAGATCTGGGAGGCTCCCTGACTTTTTAATTTTCACCTCTACCACAGTTTTTGGTGTGACATTAAGTCAGTTGTGATCTCTGGAATTCAGTGTTTAGAGAGATAAAATAATGGACTTCTCTTCACACTGGTATTAGAGGAAACCCAAACCAAAGAGGTTCATTTAGACAAATGACCATCTCCTGTATCCAGAGGAGATCAGCTCCACAGGTCTTTCAAGTTTGTGGTCTTCAGAGTGAGCCCACCATGCCTTTCTTCTGAGATGTCTTTGGGTGAAATTAGAACCGCCAACCTTTCAGTTACTGGGAGATATTGAAATGGTGGTCCTGTAATTAAGCCCATTCACATATAGTAACATTCCTGACATTTTAGAGTTGGTAAGGGGTTAAATAATGTTATGGTGAGTTATGTTTTGGCTTGCGAATTACAAGGTCAGCAGTACAAAGCCAGTAGCCTCCCTTCTCATGGAAGGGAAAGATGAGATTTTCCGCTCCCATAAATATTTAAAGTCTTGGAAACTCACAGGAGCAATTTGACTCTGTCCTATAGGATAGAGCCAGAGTCAACTCATTGAGAGTAAGCTTGAAGTTTTCATTTGTGGTTTTAGGGCCCATCTTGCAGATGCTCTCTATAAAGAGAACAGGGCATGCACTACCATCCCTCTTGTGAATCTAAAAATAATTAGGCCCTGAGGAACTGAGTCAGTTGCTCCAGAGCAGGAGTACTCTAGCTCATCTTTCCCCTATACTGGATTCTCAGAGAAGCTGGATTCCGTGAAGAAGAGTGTGGCATAAGGCTTTGGAAGAAGGCATACCAACACACTGTGGTATGCAGATGACACAAGGTTGGTTGCTGAAAGTGAGGATTTGAAGCAATTGCTGGTGAAGATGAAGAATTGGAGCCTTCACTATGGATTGTAACCCAACGTAAGGGGGACATCAAAGTTCTCACAACTGAACCAATCAGTAGCATCATGATAAATGGAGAAAAGGTGCAAGCTGTCAAGTTTTTGCCTTACTTGGATCCACAAGCAATGCTCATGGAAGCAGCAGTCAAGAGGTCAAAAGACATGAGGTACATCTGCTGCATGAGACCTCTTTAGAGTACTGAAGAGCAAGTGCTACCTTGAGAACTCACGTGCCCTGACCCAAACCATGGTATTCTCCATTGCAGAAAATGCTGAAAGTTGGACATTGAATAAGGAAGACCGTAGAAGAATCAATGCCCTTGAACTGTGGCACTGAAAAAGAATATTGAAAGTATCATGGACTGCTAAAAGTATAAACCGATCTGTATAGAAAAAAACAAGACCAGAGGGCTCTTTGGAGGCAAGGATGACAAGACTTTGTCATACACACTTTTTACATAGTTTGAGGAGAGATTAGTCCCTGGAAAAGGAGATTGTGTGTAATAAACTGGAAGGGCTGCCTGCGGAAGGTCCTTTCTCAGAAGAATTGACACAATGGCTGCATCAATGGGTTGAGACATAGGAACAATTGTGAAGACGGCGGAGGACTGCGCAGTTTTTCATTCTGTTGTGCAAAGGGTCAGTGTGGGTTAGAACTGACTTAATGACACCTAGCAACAACAACAGCAGCAGCAGCAGCAACAACAACAACAACAACAATATATGTTCCACTTGGTTTGGTTGGATCCAGTCTAAATCTAGGGGGTTGAGGCTAGCTATGTTCCAGTTTTCTGCTACTTTGTTCTCAATAGAGACAGAAAAATTCTTAATTGGTTGTTTATTTGCTAAGCCTATTATGCTATCTTTCACCATTTCCCTCCACAGATCAAATGGATTAAACCGAAGTCTGGTTCTGGTTTATTTCTTACTGGAGAAAACATGTACATTGCAACTTTGAAAACAAAGCAGTTATCTTGCTCCAAGACGAGGTTATTAGGGTTGGTACTACGCTTGGTTCCTGAGGTCCTGGGTCCTGGGGTCAAGCATATTAAGGCATTCTGATATTGGTGAGTTTATACATGAATGACAGTAACAATGACAGTAATCTACATTTTTTTGGGGGGGGGCATCACTGAAATCTACATTTTTTAAGTGTCTGACATGTGCCAAGGATTTGACATGTGTTCTTTCATTTAGGACAAATTTTTTAAGCGTAAGCAATGAATCAACAACTTTGGACAGAAGTTGTAGAAAGGTTTAAAAAAAAGTCATGCAGGCTAAAAGCAGAGGTCAAGCTGCACGGAGACCTGGAACTGTTTCCAAGGACTGAGGACAGAGGCTGTGACAGACACAGCCATCCTGTGGCTACTTGGACCCCCCAAAGACAAGGATCTTTGGCCGCATTCAGGTCACCTCAACCAATGGAAATAGAAACACACACACACACACACACACACACTCACTCACAACAAAGGAGGCCTTTGGGATCTGACAAGGGTTGACTGTACCGCTTCCTTAGTTTTTACTACTTCATGCCAGGAAAATCTTTGTGGGTCTCCTAATCTTTTCAGTATCCCTCACTGCTGCAAATGGTTTCCTTTCCCCTAGCAGCCAAGATAGGGGTGACTTAAACCCACCAAACACCACCACAGAAGAAAGGTCTGGCAATCTTCTTTCACAAAGATTACAGCTAAGGAAAGCCTATGGAGCGCAGTTCTTCCCCATAACACATAGGGTCACCATGAATTTTAATGGACTCAATGGTAATCCCTTGTTTGTTTGTTTTCAATTATTATTGTTATTCTTAACATCTCAGACAGGAGCTCTGGTATCCCAGTGGTGAAGAACGCAGCTGTTTTAACGGAAAGGTTGGGGGTTTAAACCGGAGCAGCTACATGCAAGGAAAGGCCTTGCAATCTACTCCAGTAAGAATAAAGAAAAGCAAATCCATTGCCCTTTGAGTTCAGACTCATAGCAAGGGCACAGTAGAACTGATTGACCAGATCGCCAAGGCTGTACATCTAAAAGGAAAAGGGAATTGCCAAGTGTTTCTTTTATAGATCATTGGTGGGTTAGAACCCCTGACTTTTCTGTTAGCTGCTGAGAGTGTTAAGTCCCCTGAGTCACTAGAGGTCCTATAAAGTTTACAGCCTAGCAATTTCTATGAAACAGCCATACTGTATCTTTTAGGGTCTCTTTGATTTGAAATTGGCTTGACAGGACATGATAACAACCACCGAGACCCTCAGCATCTTCCTTTCCAAGCTTTTATTTAAAAAATGAAGATTATAATGGGTGTATAGTGCCCTTGAGTAGTGTTAGCAGAGTCCAGGATTATCAATAGACTGATTTTCAGGAAGACAGAGAGAGGAGAGGGAAATAGGAAAAATGATGTTGCATTTAAATTATATGAATACTATTATTCTTCAAGCTCTGGCTTAGGGGCCTCTTTCGTCATTGTTAAGGACCCTGGAGTTGGCTCTGACTCAAAGCATTCCTGTGTACAACAGAAAGGAACACTCCACCCCCCAACCCCACAGTGGTTATATTTAAGCCCATTTTTGTAGCTCCCGTGTCAACCCATCTAATTGAGGGTCCTCTTCTGTTTCTCTACTCTTCTACTGTAGCCAGCATGGCGACAATCTTTCTACAGATTACCTTCACAAGCCCCTTTTTCCTGAGACTGTGCTAAATTAAATAAAAAGCCATGAATGGTTTCATTAGGCCATTGGCATTTCTCTTCAACCCTTGCAAAGGGATTTAAAACAGCCTCTTTAAAGGGCACATTGATATCACTCTAAAATGTTAACTCGCCGTGCTTCTGATGTTAATGCCAATTTGCAGAATTAGTGGCATGTAGAATAAACTACACCCCTGGGACAAATGGGGAATCTGAGACGCTGCTTCCAAAATACAGGGCTGTTTCTCCCGAGAACATAGGAAGTGAAGCCAACTAGCAGGGCCATCCAACTTAACACATTCGGTGGCATTTGGAGAGAGGTGGGGGAAAATGGTCTCCCGGGTTCATTTCACACTTCCTCTATACATTTCAAAAAACAAGGTGTGACTCCACAGCTGGATTTTAAAAAGACCTTCAGAAGGCTAAAAACTGTCAGGTATTCTGCAAACTCAACACTCTCTGGCTTGAAAGGCTTTTCTCTTTCCTGATATCTGTTTGCTATGGGGAATCCCAATCTGTTTGGTGCAAGCAAAGGCTTTATGCTTCTTAAATGACATTTCCTGAGCTTTACGGCTCTGAGCTCTGGGTTTACGGGAGCTGCTGGCCTTTAGTCCTGCATGCAGACATGGGATAGGGGGGATGACCTAAAGATCCCTAAAGATCAGGAAAATTTGCTACAGAAAATGGGCATCTGTAGATGGCCTCTTGTAAACTCATAGCACTGTGAAACAAGTTATTTATTTCTCCAGCATTTGGCATAGAAATGATCAAAGATCAGAAGGGTCATCTTGTCCCTAGACCACGTATCTGCTCTGAAACCTCAGGAAAGCCCTCCTCGGTGCCGCCACCGCCTCCTCGCCACCCATAGCCAGGGTTGTTTTCCTTGGCTCCCTCATTAATGAGTTCCACAGGACAATGCTAAGTCTAGTTATGCCGTCTTAATTGGTTTAGTTACAACAAGATAATTCCTTTTTTCTTCTCTGGGAGGCCTTTCTGTCAAGAGACATTTTAGCTGGAAGACGCTAATTATCAATGAGGAGAAAGTGACACCTGAAGAGTTCATTTTCCATCTTGGTCCTTGATTTCTCCTTTGAACTCCCTCTCCCCGGCCCTCTTTCCCACTTCATCACCCACCCCCACAGCCACCCCCTTCCCACCATCATAAAAGAGAGCTCTTCTCTGGCCAGCCGCACAACTTTCTTTCTCACTTGCCAGGGAGTTCTCTTTGCAGCTGCCTCCCAGGCATGGACAACCTACAGGAGACCTTCCTCAGCCTCGAAGATGGCTTGGACACCTCAGACAGTCCTGACCTTCTGGTTCCCTGGGACTGGAAAAACAGGGCCGGGCCATTTGAGATGAACCAGGCTTCACCTTCGCAGAGTCTTTCTCCAGCTCCATCCCTGGAATCCTATTCTTCCTCTCCCTGTCCAGCTGCGGCCAGGCTGCCCTGTGGGCATGGTGATGTCAGTGACCAGGGCAGTGATGCCTGCAATGGCCTTGGGACCAGTGGCCTGGTCGAGGTGGACTACAGCATGTTGGATTTCCAGCCCACCTATCTGCAGAGCGTTGGCATCCCCAAGGCGCAGAGGGGCACCAAAGTCAGGATGTCTGTCCAGCGGAGAAGGAAGGCCAGCGAGAGGGAGAAGCTCAGGATGAGGACGCTGGCGGATGCTCTGCACACCCTCCGGAATTACCTGCCACCTGTCTACAGCCAAAGGGGCCAGCCGCTCACCAAGATACAGACGCTGAAGTACACCATCAAGTACATCGGAGAACTCACAGATCTTCTCAACAGCGTCAAGAGAGCCTGAGACCAAGCTTGCTTTGGCTCTGCCCCAGGAATTCAGCTGGAGCAAGCCCACTGGGCAGAAGCAGAGGAGCTGTAGAGACTCTAGTATCTCATGGGATCACGTCAAAGGGTTATGTTTGTGTGTTTAGTAAATGCTGTCATCTTGCCGTGTGAAACACCCTCAGGGAATCCCAGTGGGAAATGGACTGGCTGGAACAACCGGAACACTTAGCTGGCAGACAAGCAGATCCTTTTGCTTCCAGCTTCCCCCCTATTTCTCAGGGGCCATCCTTTGCAAAGGAGACTGCTTACTTTGCCTTTCTGTCTGTTCAAGGTATCTTAAAGGGTGGGTGATTTAAGATGCTTTTTTTTTTTTTTTTTTTTTAAAGAAGAGACAATCGCTATCAGGAATGAATATACTCTGACAGTTTGATGTCAGGAATTTTCTCTCTGCTGTGACCAATGCATTTTGTACAGCGTGACAGAGACTTCTTGTTTTGAATGATGTTTGCTGATTAAGGGTGACGTTTTCCTTGTTATGAACTGAGTTGGTTCTGAATTGTATCAGCCCTGTGTGTTAGCGTTTGTGTGTGTGTATGCTGAAGTTGTGCCTGAACTGTTTTAGGGACCCAAGATCATGCAGATGCAGATGGAATTAGTGGTAGGGTCAACAGAAAGTCATAGACCGATATGCTAAATTGAGAGAGTGGGGATCCTAAAGCTCAGAGCCTCCTCCTGAGAGCAAAGGAAAGCAGGCTTCAGTCCAGAGTGCTTGGCGGGGGCTGAGGCTGAAGGCAGGAGGAGGGGCAGGGAAGAAGGTACCATGGCCACACAGGGTAGGCCTGCAGCAGGGCTGGGAGGGCAGGAGGCCTCCTATGCATATTAAACTTTTAGCTGTCTCCTTTTTCAAATAAAGAATCTGGCTCAAAAGATGGTTTTAGTTCATCATTTGTAAAGAATGGGAACTCCCTTCCCTGTAACTCTAACCCATCCATATCTCTATCTGCATCTACAACATTAAAACCCCCAAAGCACCACCACCAAACAAAGCCCTACACATACAGGCAGAACACACACCACTCCTCCTTTCCCTGCCCCTTCTCTTAGGGTGGGTACCTATGGCACTCCCTGTCTAGGTAGTCTGAACGCCACAGAATACTGAAAAGGGCCGGGGGGAGTGGTGGTGGTGGAGAGGGAAGTGTAAAGCCCTTTCAAAATTTTGTCTTTTAAAAGGCCCAGTTTTTCTTCTGTGCAGTTCCTAGCCATTTGTATTTGGTTTTTTTTGATGAATTATTTGTTTACTTCTCCTGTTCCTTTGTAGGGGGGGGCTGAGTGTTTTTATCTTTAGGGCATACATTGCAAAGGCAGTAGGTGTAGTCACATTTAATGTATCAACTTTCCATCCTTTTTCCTTTGCTTATTAAAACATAAATAAGTGTGGGCTTGCCTCAGATCGTAAGATCAAAAAGTGAGATTATGAATTATATTCTTCAAATGGTTTAAAAACATGAGCAATAAGTAGCAAAATTCTGTCCAAATGAACACAAATAAATGTGTTGTATGTACCATTAGTGTATTGATTTCAGAGCTGGTGAGATTGAAGCCCGGACCTGTCCACATGTATCCATTCGACTGCAAGCAAAGACCCAGCGTTCCATAGGATGGGTCTTGCACAAAGTGTCTAAGGAGTCATCTTTTCAATGGCATTCGAGTTGACTAGCTTTTCTTATTGCCAACATTGATGTAAGCAACATGATAATCATAATGCTTTAATCCACTGATATTTTAATTGAACTGATCCGTCCTGGAAATAGGAGTCCTAGGTGAAAGGCTATGTACATCTAAAATTTTAATAAATATTATTGACTACATTCCTTAAAAATTGCATTTATTAACATTATAAGTCAGACTTAGATTCTTCACATCATCACTGGGTATTATCAAACTGAATTTTTAAAAAATTGGTCATATCATTGTTATTTGAGAGATAACTTACCTTTACTTTCTTTGTATACGATTACTGGTTTATGGTGACTTCTTTTCTACAATGTGTGTATATATTCTTGGCCATTCCTTGGTTGAATTCTTTGTCATT
Organism: Nesogale talazaci; assembly: GCA_004026705.1. Lineage (NCBI taxonomy): Eukaryota > Metazoa > Chordata > Mammalia > Afrosoricida > Tenrecidae > Nesogale > Nesogale talazaci. Next base: position 33,635 of record PVJH01017692.1, on the reverse strand, counting down.
TTGCTAAAAGCGTGGAGCCTGGAGGTTTTTTGTACATTATTTGTGCTGAGTTTATTTCTTTCAAGTCTGTTGTTTTATCATAACTTTGCTTTATGGTATCTTCTATATTTACCATATTTACTAATGCTTTTTTAATATTTTCATTTTTATGTGATCAGCTATCTCCTCTTGCATGGCTGGCTTAGGAATTTGCTTAAATTTTTTGGTTCCAAAGCTGCCTGAGTGTTCTAATTTTTTCTAATATTTCATAAAACTATAGCATACTTGGAATTAAATTTTGTCTGTAGTATGTGGAAGGAATCTAATCATTTCTAATTGCCATAGTGTTGCTATCACAGAAGAATAAATATATCTTGTCATCAAAGAGGGTTGGTAGGTAGTGGTACGATATGATTGCTAAAACATCATCCTATGTGTAAATCTTCATCAACTTTTCATGTCTTTATTTTAGGTGTTTTAGGGGAGAAACAGGTACATATGTGTGTGTAGGCATAATAATGTGGATGTAGGAGGTACAACCACCAATAAACTTTTTAACATATCCATTTCTAATATCCAACTACTACTACTGACTTTTCATTTTTCCAGCTCAACTGTTAACAATGTCCTAAGTAGCTTGAGCAACCGTGCTGGCCTTTCCTCATCGTCAAAGTTCCCCTGTGTGTTACAGGGCACCAACGAACAAAGTGCTCCCCGAGGGCGCTCAAGGGGCCCAAGGGAAGGCAGCTAGTCACCTTGAAACCAGAAGAAGCAGACAGCTTCTTGACCCAGGGCCATCGTGCTTACAAACACACTGCAAGCGACTGCCGTCTCCCACCCACTGCCTGCAGTCCCTGCTCTGCGCGAAGGGAAGCGAGTCTGCTGTATGGAGCTCCCCAGTTCCCTGTGGCAGTCCCTGCAGGGGGCCGCTGGCACAAGTCCCCCTACTCCGTTTCTCTGCTTCCAGGGCTTTAAAAACTCACTACCACCGAGGTGATGACAACTCACTGTGACCGCGGGACGTGGTGGCCCTATGCCTGTGTGTTTCTGAGACTAACCCTCTTTACAGGTGTGACTCGCCTCGTCATACCTCTACAGAGCAGCCAGTGGTTTTGAACTGCAGACTTTGAGGAGAGGTGCCCAACAAGTACCCTGCACACCACCAGGCCTCCCTTAAGGAGCATTAGAAGCACTGCATTCTGGGCAACTTTCCAGACAAGAAAGAGATTATTTCTGGTGCTTGGGCAGGAAAGGGGACTGCAGAAGCACGGTTTCCTTGTGCTTGCTGGGGTGGGCTAGTATTGCCCCACTTATTCTGTATAATCCTTCTAAGAACCCTGGGAGGGAGGCATTATCCCGTTTCAAGGATCAGGAAACCTGGGTGTAAGATCACTAAGCACTCTAAAGTCCCACGGTTAGTCCTTAGTACAGACTCCAAAACTCCGCAGCACCTTCCACCGAATCCTGCTGCCTTCTCTTCCATCTCTCTCTGAGAACAGGCCAGCAGACACCGGGCTTGGCCAGGGCACACTTGTGAAGCTGCTCAACCTTTTTTTCTGCTCCCCAACCCCTGGGGACTTCATTTCTTTAACTACCTGAGGCAGAGAGGGCTATTCATCTTGTCCTCTAAATGATTTCCCTTTGAACTTCTGCCTTCTCCGCCCTAAACATTTCCTCAGAAATTCCTTTCACTTCCTTGCTGGCGCCTGGAGTTCTTCATCGACAGAGGAAACCCAACTTCTGTTCATTTGTGTTCAATAAAGTGTTCTACAATTCACACCGGGATGCAGTTTCTTTGTTCTTCTGGTGGTTTCTGCTGCATTAGCAAATGAGAGGTCAGGGAGAAAGGCGAAATCCGGGGCAGAGGGGGAATGTGTGCAAACTCACAAGTTGATGGAATAAACCATATGCTGCTTATTAAAGAGCAGCATAAGCAGTTGTGCATGCAAGGTGTTTGGGGGGACTGTTGCCCTTGTGATTTGGTTCCAATATCTTCCTAAGTTATGTTTTAAGACAAGAACTGCTTGTTTTCCCAACCATTCTCAGATACACTGGGGGCGACATAAAGGAGCCTGGGCCTGGGCCTTGACCCCGCTTAAGCTCAGCCTGCTCTGTTTGATGGGAACCAGAGCTTGGCAAACTCCCCTGGTCCTCCTTTTGGGAATTTGAGAGGGCCTCTCTCTTGCACATGAAATATTGAAGTTGAAGCAGTACCTCTGAGCTGCAGGCTTGGACGTGGTCTCACTATTCTGGCCCCAGAAATATCCTTGACCTCTGAGAAGGAAGAAAGCGAAAAAGTTTTGGAGGAGGCTGGAGAGAATGGACAATTATTTGTTTCTCCCTTAGGCCTGAAAATTATTGGCCACCCCTCCCTTAGCAGTTTTTCCAGTTGTTTTTTTTTTCCATATGAACTCTGTTGACTTTTGTTTTTCTTCATTGTTAAATGGGGAGCTCTGGCCAGAGTGGGATGCCAGGGAATACGTAGGAGTGAGGAATGTTTCAAAAGCACTGTCAGATGATATTCCCATCCTAGAACACAGCCGATGAGAGAGTCATCATCTCAGGGCCAGGCTCAGTGCCAAGGGCGCTACATACATTTTCTCATCTACTCTTGATAGCTAACTCTACAAGAGTTATTCTTAGCCTGTTTTGCAAATGAAAAAGCATGTTCAGAGAGGCCAAGTAACTTTGTCCAAGGTCACATAATTGGCAGCCGAGCCAGGATTCCACCCTAGGTCTACTTGACTTACTGTTTTAACAGTAATAAGCTCCAGGTGCCAGCAAGGCAGAGTACCATAAGGCAACAATGAGCCTGCCCTGCGTTAAGTCTTTCCTAGTAGTACATGTTTCCATTTGAAGGACGTTTGCATTGGGGGTCCAAACAGCATATTAGAACCTGCCTACAGCCTATTGGGATAAGTCCTTTCCACAGTCTTTCCACTTGGCATGGGGCCTGCTTAGCCCTTCATTTCATCTGTGTCATCTTTCCATCGAGGGCGATGGAGACACTTGGGGAAGATTTGCAGCCACTGACAGGGCAAAAGAGATAGCATCCAATGGATTTCAAGAGAGCCTGTTTATAGGGATAACAGCTTCCACACTGATTCGCTGTTGCTGTGGTGGGAGTTGCTGGTAAGTCAATTCTAAGGGTACAGAATAGGACTGCTCCAGTGGGGCTTCTGGAAGCATACCATTCGGCTTGTGGTCCCAGACACCTCTGGAGAGATTTCAAGACCAACCCTTTTTTTTTGCCAGTAGTTGATAGAGCCCTTGACCAGTGTAGTAAGTGCGAAGGTTATTTCCATGTCACAGATAAGGAAACAGAGGCAGAGAAGTGAATACTTGTCCCAGATCAGGTAACCTAGCAGCTGTTATTTTTAGGTGCCATCAACTTGGCCCTGACCCATAGCGACCTGATGCACAACAGAAGGAAGCACTGCAGGGCCCTGTGCCAGCCTCGCAACTGCTCCTGTGCCCGAGTCCCTAGATAGAGCCACAGAGTCAACCCATCTTGCCGAGGGGCTCCCTCTTCTTCACTGCACCTCCACTTTATTAAGCTTGATGTCCTTTTCTGGCGTCTGCTCTCTCCTCACGGCACATCCAAAGTCTGTAAGACAAAGTCTGACCATCCTTGCCTCCAAGGAGACCTTTGGCCTTAGCTCTTCCAGGACAGAGCAGTTATCCTTTCAGCCATCCAGGAGACTTTCAACATCTTTCTCCAGCACCACGATTTAACTGCATGGACTCTACATTGGCCTTCCTTCTTCATTGTCCAACTGTCACACACATGTGAGGCAATGGAGAATACCATGGATTGGGTCAGGTGCATGTCAGTTCTCAGAGTTACATGCTTACTCTCTGATACTCTGAAGAGGACTAGTGCAGCAGATGTAACTAATCCACTACCTCTTTCCATCTCTGGGCTGCTGCTTCCATGAACGTTGATTGTGGATCTAAGCAACAGGAAATTCTTAACAACTTCGATCTTTTCTCCAGTTATCATGATGCTGCTACTTTTTGGTCCACGGGTGAGGATTTTGGTCTTCTTTAAAATGAATCATGATCCACACTGAAGGCTATGATTCTTGATCCCCATCAGCAAGTGCTTCAATTCCTCGCAGCAGAAGGGAAGGCCGTGATTCAAATCCCAGTGTCACGCTCCATACAAGGACCTTCGTGCTCCACCTTGTATTGCTTTACAGATTACAAAGTATTCTAGATGATCATGCCATCCATTATCCTCTTCTATACCTCACTATAGGAGGCTGCGCTGGAATTGTATTGCCCGTTTTGAAGATGAGGTGATAAAGATTTAGTCAGGTTTTGAAGTCCCTAATCCAGCCCTTTCTGTTTCTTGATAAAATCTAGGTGTGTTCTAAACTGTGCCGCCAAAGACATACCCATAAAGCTAGAATTAAAGATGCTCAGTACGTGGGTGTTTCACAGCATCTTTCTCAATGCGAACTTTCCTTGACTTTCAATCTGATAAGAGTACATTAACAATCTGACTACATTCAATTCAACTGACATTTTCGCATGGGCTAGGGTAGTGGGATTGTAAACCTTTAAATAGCTCGAATAGCGAGGCTACTCCCTAACTTGCTGAATATTAATCCTGGATGATGCTGTAAATTTCACAACTAGCCCAAGGCACTTACCCTTAGGATATGAGATGCTGTCACAGGAGATTGGAATTCTAGACCTGCATCTGTCTCACCCAGAATAAGCCTGCCCCCTCTGGGGAAAGCATCACATCACAGTCACAGAGTATCGGTGAGGACCAGATGTGGAACGTGGAACATACTCAGAAAGGATGCTCGCGACGTCAGGTCACCCCCAAACAAAAATACTTTGGTCAAGGAACCAAAAGTCATCAGAAAAATGTCACCAGATAAACTGCGAAAGCACTTGGAAGTGAGGTCTGAGAAGTCATTTCCTGTCAAGGATCATTACTTTTCCAAAATGCATATTCATGACCACACCTTGGAAATATGTTACCTATTCTTAATACTCTCAGTAGACACACAGAATACCGAGACCCCTTATTTTCTGCAGAGTTCGCCTGACCTCAAACAACCAAAGTAGAGCTCCCCCTCTTCCCTTTCAGATAGCCTCTTTGTTTCTCAATCTTCCGAGTGAGAACCGAGATGGTAACAGTTACATCTTCTCCTCCTTCATAATTCAAGGACGCTCACCCCTCCAAAGACCCGTGCCTATTTTTACTGCCTGTCTAATGACTTCCTGGCAGTAAACACAGATGCCATGTAAGTATTTAAGCTCTAAGGCTACTAATGAACATCAAAGACTCTGATAGAAGCTGGGGGCAGCCAAGAGTCAGGCTGTAGCCGGAAGAACCAGTAATTGGAACGGAGAAGTGAGGCACATGGAAGGACATGGGACTCCTCTACTGGTCACCTACTGCACCATCAAGGCTCCTCTCTGGTCCAGCACTGTGCTGGCCAGAAACGCTGCTGGGAGGAGCCCAAGTGAGTGAGGCCATGAAGAGGCTGCAGGTGGGCCTGGGAAGATGGTGGAAGTTGTGTCCCTTATTGTGAAGACACTGGGGAAACAGAAGCAACCATTCTTGCAGGTCTCAGGCACTTGAAGGGGTCAAAGGAATCCCAAACTGAGGAAGCAGCATGTGCAAAGGCCCAGGGGTGTGAAACAGCTCAGAGGTCTGGGTAAATCATAAGATGGTGGGTTTGGAAGGAGCAGAAGCTGAAGACTTGGATGTCCTCCTTCCAGCTGCAGGGAAAGTGCTCTCAATCAGGAAGAAGCACCCCCTAGATCTGGCTCACACAGGGGGTTATTTATCCAGGCCCGGAGTAAGACTCCTGGTATAATTGATTATTGGAATCTGTGGCCCAGGTGGCCCACCGGGATACTTAGTTTAAAATATTCTTAAAAATCCATTCTTCTAGGCTGAGCCCTGGTGGCGTAGTGGTTGAATGTGGGACTGCGGTCCACTGGCTTGGCAGTTCAAATCCAGCAGCAGCTCTCCTGGAGCAAGGCTGGGCCTCCCACTCACACCAGAGGGCAGTGATGCCCCTCCCCCCATCAAAATCCTTTCTTCTCACATCTGCTTTCTCCAAATTAAAACTTCCCTCACATCTTTTGTTCTCAATTCCACAACGTATTTCTATCCTATCGATCTACATGCCTGATCTCTGGGCCACCTTCTTTCTCCTCCTTGTCCTTTGCTTTTGTTACATTCATCCCAATCTCCATTCACTCCATACAGCATGTTCCAGCAGTGGAGATGCTCCTTGAGGGGAGGATAAAGGAGACATTAGTTAGATCAACCCAGAATCTTTGTAACAACAGGGGCATGCTTACAACGCAGCTTCCGGCTTGTGTCAGAGACCTCTGAATGCAACAGCTGCAGGCTTATATTGAACACACCCTTTATTCCTTGTCGAATTCCTGGTGGTGCACATGCTGGACTTGCTAAGCTGCTAAGTGAAAGACTAGAGGATCCCCTCAGAAGAAAGGCCTGGCAATCTTCATTCCAAACCTCTACCATTGAATACCTGAAGCATGGTCTAGTCTGACACACAGGGATCTCCATGAGTCCAAACAGACCTGGCTTTTGTTTTTCATTCTCTCAAAACCCTGTAGACCAGGAGAGCTAGAGTTGCACATAAACATCTTGAGCAATGATGACCACAGAACGAAAGAACCCATTTATAGGTGTCAAAAATATAATGGACGCAAGAGGCAGAGAGTAAATTTCTTGTTGATGGGACATGTAGTGTTTTGTGGGGACACACAGGGTCTTTTCTTTGTCCACTGGAAGTTTATTCCTATCGTGCAAAAATAAGATTCTATGATTGATTGGAGAGGACTGTGGAGAGTTTGCTGGAACCTCTGGTATGAAGGAAACTCTGGGACTGGAGCTGCAGAAGGGAGTTATCAAAGAGATTACAAAGGTGTTGAAGTGGGAGGAGAAGGCCCTGATAGCATGGTGGGTTATCCATTGGTCTACTAACTCCCAATGTCAGTAGTTAGAAACCTCCTGGTGCATCCCAGAAGAAAGATGAGCCTTTCCCCTACTGTGAGTCACCATTAGGGTCACTAAAAGTCGGAGTTGGCTGGAGGGTGGTGAGTCTGGTTTGGGTTTTGAAGTTGAGGGGTGCAAAGAAAACAGAAGGCAGCACATGCCTATAAGGGGTGGGAAGAGTGGGAAATGGGAGCTCAGCTTTGAGAAGCTCAGGAAAAGTAAGCTAAAAAAGAAGAAAAGTTCGAAGAACTTATTTTCCATTCCTGATCGATCATTGAGTATTCTGATTTTCGGGAATGTTCATGCCAATGGTGAATTGAAACTTACTAATAATTCCCTATCCTGTGGTGCCACATTCTAAGTCTCCCAGCCAGACTGTAAGGAAGATCCCTTCATTCCCATTTTATAGATGTGAAAATAGACTCCAGGAGGTGCATAGCTAGTAACTGACAGGGCGGGGTTTGGGATGTGGGGTTGTTTTTTATAGAGAGCACCCCTCCATGTCTATAGTTTTACCAGTCTCATTGAGACAGCCCACTTGATGGCTGAACTACAACTGGCTCATTCCAGTTCAGCACTTTGCGGAGCTGTGTTTCTACCCTCGATATATTGAACCAGAATCTACTCCAATCTGAGGTGTGAATGCAAATTCTCATCGTGGTGGGGGGTCAATCTCAAAGGAAACTGCTGGAAGCTCTGAATGGACTCACGTGGGATGACCTGGTTCTTTAGGCTTTGAGCTGAGAGGTACAACCTGTTATTTATACTTACATTTTAAAAATTTCAGCAGGCACCCAAGGAGGTGGTTGGGGACAGCTAGATTGATTTCTCCTCTTAGAGCTCATTCATGTATCTTTATTTTTTTGGTCTCTTAGTTGAGGGAGACTTTTTTTTAATGCAGGGGTTCAAATCTGGATATTAAAGCAAAACTCCAACCAAGTAAAATGTTCTGTCTTGGTGCCTCTGACCCTCTAAGAGAACTTTCTTAGTCTGTCTGATTCTCTGAACCCTGGTGTCCCAGTGGGGTGCTAAGATGCATTGGGTTGGTAACCACAGTCATCTCTCTCCTGCCCTGTAGGGTGGAGATGAATCAGAATGGCTTCAATGGCAGTGTGTTTGGTTGGGTCTCCTCATACTTCTGGTCTCAGCCCCCCCCCCCCCCCCCCCCCCCCCCCCCACACACACAGCAGGGCCATTTAACCTTATTAACCACCCAGCAAAGAAGGCCTCTCGCTGGGTGGGAGGGGGTGAGGTCCACCATAAAAGTCTCTAGTGCAAAGAAAGAAAAAAAAATGAGCAAGGCGCTAGGGTTTGTTGCCTTCAATGTGTGTTTGAATTAAAAACCCAAACCAGATCCCTTGTTGAGGAGTCCATTGGTGACCACCCTTTGAGCTCTTTGCTGACTCAGAGTGACATCCTGAGGGCTCCCAAGACTTTCACTGTTTAAGGGAGCAGAAAGTCTCATCTTTCTGTCATGGAGCTGCTCATGGGCTGGAACTGGAGACCCTGCGGATCGCAGCCCAGCCTATAACCCTGCACCTCCGAGGGTCCTGCAGGAAAGAGGGAAAGCATTTCAGAATGTTGGAATGGATTGGATGGCAGAGGAATCGTGATCCGCGCCTATAACATTTACAAACACCGGTTGCGGCACATTTCCAGGGGAGTGGTCCGAACCCCTCGCTCAACTTCTCAACAGTTTCCACCACGGTGCCACCACAACGCCTTGTGCTTTCAGTGCCAGGTACGAGCGTTCACTTCTGAACCTGGTCCTTTCTTCGGGGTTGAGCGTGAGAGCTGTTTCCAATTTCCCAAAGGGGCTATTTCCACTAAGGTTCAAATAAGCTGCCCTGGCCCCCAGGCGCAGTCTCCGGTTTGAGAGCCCATAGGCCCATGGAGAGTTGGCCACGCTCTGTCAGCCAGCGGCCGCCCCTCCTTCCTGGACCCCTGCATCCACCGCAGAAGGCGCCGGTGAGGCGCAAGGTGCGAGGACACAGGGGATCGGTGAGTTTCGCACTTGGAGAGAGGCCTGTGATTGTAAAAAAAGACTCCGCAAAAACAAAAACAAGAACTTTCGTTTTTGCCTGGTGGGTAAAGTTTTTCAGAATTAGTCCTGCGCTGCCCGAAGAGCAGAGCAGATGATGTTTCGCAAAAGATGCTCCGGCGTGTGGAGCATCCCAGAGGGAAAGGGATGCTGTGTGCTGCGCCCAGACTGGTCTCCATGTGACCCTGCTTTAGGGCTTCCATTTCACCGGCACCCGGACCAGGAGTGCAGCCAGGTGGGCATAGGGCTCAGCTTGAGAGGGATGGAGTAGTGTCTCCAGAGGAACACATAGTTCATACACTCCACCCCACTTTTTCCCCCTTTAGGAACCACCTCAGTTTTCTTGACACTAGAAATTCGAGTACAGCTAATAAGTAAGGCTTATATTTCTTAGCTTTCCTCCCAGAGGTTAAGGAAGCTCAAGGAGGTACAACGAAGCTTCTTTTGTGGTCTAGCTGTGGCTAGGCCTGGTAGTAATGGAAATCCCTGCACGGGATTTTACGGTCATAGCATAACACTCATCAGCTGAACCCAATAAACACAGCAGAAAAGGGAAAACCATGGAATAGTTTAAAAAAATAAAAAGAAAGAATTTCAAGCATTTAAAAATGAAACCTTGAACGTGTTTCCAGGTACACCTCCTTCCCAGAAATCTGCATCCTGTGAAGGGAGGGAGGCGCCGGGAAGAGCAATATTTTATTATCAGTAGCAGGAGCTTCCTCTACTGCCCTCACCTCAAGGTTTCCAATTTCTTCCTTGAGAAAGGGATAGTAGCATCAATCACAGCATTGCTGCATCCTTAGGGATTACTCTTCCATAGCAAATGGCGAATTCCATGTAAGGCTAAATGCTGACAGAATGCTATGAAACTATTTAACAGAAATCAAAGTGGAAAAGGCCTGTGACAGTTACATAATCTCCTGACAACTTGAGAGAAGAAGTGGACTCAAGCCTCTCAACCAGATCATAGCCAATGCGGCCTCCCTGTGGGCATGACCTTCTGCTGGGGATTCTGGGAACTCCTGTCTTCCTCCCTGGAGGCAGGACACATACTCTCTTTGCTACACATTCCTGTTGACAAACCACTTGGAGACACACCGATGGACCACAAGCCCTGGACCTGGAGGACCTACGTGGAGACCCACACCAGCACTGACATGTTTCCACCGCCACTGGATCCGCAAGACTTTCCACCCACTGTGAGCTTCCTGCATTCAGTGTTATTGCATGTACTGCATGAGTCTGAAGAGGACTTTATAGATTGGTCTCCAGCATAGTGGATTTATTATAGTGGATTTATGGACTTCAATTGGACTGGGCTGGGATGTTTTCTTAATATACAATTACTCTTTGATATAAAACTTTCTTACACACATTCGGTCTCCATGGATTTGTTTCTCTAGTCACCTTACACAAGGTCTGTATGGGAACTTGAATATATGCCTCACTGGCCTTGTTCTGTCCTAGTCTTTTCATTTCTTGAAAGCATCAAGTTTATTTTCACCTAAGGACCTTTTCCTTTGTTAGTTGTCAGGGAACATTCTTCCCTAGATCACTACTTATTAGCCTAGGCCCATCTTCTTCTTCTTCTTCAGCCTCCCTTGCCTGGAATCTCTCACAGCCATTGTCTGTGTCATGCCTTTCAAGCTGGCAAATCCCACTTGAAGAGATCTCACTTTGTTTCCGTCTCCCTCACTGCCATGGAGTTGATGCTTACGCTGACTCATAGCGACTTTTCAGGACAGGTTAGAACTTTCCTGCTGAGTTTCGGAGACTGCAGTAGAAATCCCAGCCTTCTTCTCTGAGTGGCTGGGGGATGAATAGCAGTAGCCAAATTCGTAACCATGATTCCAACAAGGCTCCCTGTTTTGTCAGGTGCTATTAAATCAGGTCCGATGTGTTTCCCTACAAACCACAGAATAGAAGATTGCCTGAACTTGTGCCACTCTGACTATTGTCACTACGTTTGAGTTCAGTTTTGAAGTTTCTGTGTCAATTTATTTTTAGGGTCTTTTACTGGACTAATCATGATGTTCTTCTCCAGGGAGGTGTCCTTTCTGATGACATGTACAAGGGATATGAAATGAGGTGTCTTCTTCTTTTTTTGGTCTATATTATTTTATAAAAGATCACTTTATTGGGGGCTCTTACAACTCATATCAATCCATACATCCATCATATCAAGCATATTTGTACATAGGTTGTCATCATTATTTCCCAGACATTTACTTTCTATTGAACCCTTGATATCTGCTCCTCTTTTTTTTTCCTTCTTCCTCACTTGACCTCTTGATAAAGTATAACTTATTATTTTCATATCTTACACTGATTGCTATCTCCTTTACCCCACGGTTTCTGCTGTTCATCACCCTGAAGGGGTGTGTGTGTGTGTGTGTGTGTGTGTGTGTGGTTATGTGTCAATCATGATTCAGCTTCTTCTAAGGAGCATTCTGTACTTCCTCCAACACAGATTTTTCATTCTGCTGACAATCCACAGGATATTTTGTCTTCTTCTTCAATGCCATTCAAATGCATCAGTTTTTTGGGTCCAACTTGACCAGCTCTTACATGCAGATGATGCTATTAAAAATATTGTGTCCTAGGTTAGGTGTGCTTTAGTCTTCAAAGTGACACCCTTGCTTTTCAATGCTTTAAAGCAATCTTTTGTTCAGATCTGTCCAATGCAATTCATTATTTGATTTTCTGACTGCCCTTTTTTTGTTGGTGGTGGGCATCACTGCCTCTGGTGGTCGTGGGTGGTACCCAGTGCTGCTCCTGAGAGCCGCTGCTGGATTTGAACCACCAAGCCTGCAGGACACAGTCCCACACTCAACCACTTATGCCACCAGGGCTCAGCCCCTGATTGCTCTTTCTAAGGGTGTCAGTGGTGCACCCAAGAAAGAAGAAATCCTTGGCAATGTCAATTGTTTTCACTCTGTTTCTGTGATCGTACTTGTTGATCCAATTGTGAGAATTTTTTTTTTCCGGCATCACTGCCCTCAGGTGGTGGGAGTAGGAGGCCCAATCTTTGCTCCTGGGAGCCGGAATTGAACCTCCATCCCAGGGGGCTGCAGTTCTGTGCACAACAACTATGCCACCGGGGTTCAGCCCTGAGAATTTTTTTATATAGTATTTATTCATATTGAAGACTATAGTCATTCATCCTCATCGTTTTTTAAAGGTTTGATTCAAGTTGATGGTAACACATTAATGTTTCAGAGTTGAAACACATAGTTGTCATTGGCTGGGATCTTATAGAAGTAGATCACCAGGTTTTTCTTGTTACTTTTTTACTAAGCTATAATCGTCACATAAGTCAATATTATTCTATCATATCAAGTAAGGTTGTACAATCATTGGCACCATCAATTTAGCAATTTGTTTCCCTTCCGTGTGAACCTGCACCACCCACCTTTGGTTAGTTGCCTAGTGTTCATGAGCTAACAAATTCAGTGCATAATTACTACAGCTATAATATTTGTTACATAGATGTCAAGTAAGTTACCACATAATATTGTGGAATGAGCAGTGATGGAGGTATCTGTAGAAGCAATTCCTTCTTCACCCCAGCATGAAGGTGCAGAGTGTATCTTGATCATCTCTATACCCCAGTTCAGTTTCTTTTGTTTGTGCCACAGATTCTCTGTAAAAGGGAGCTTTAAGAAGTTCTTTATGGGAGTTGGGGAATATGACCCCCAATAACATGAATGAGATATTCTCAACAGCTACCAAGAAGAAATAGGGCCCACTAGGGGGAAACTCCTGCACTTCTTCGCAGCACTATTGATCCATGACATGACTGCTTCTTGAGTTCTGCTCCTCCCAGCCCACCTGATTTTTCCTGGCCCCTGAGGCAATGCAGCCAGTCAAACCTCTTACCTCACTGGCCTCCAGGGACCCTGTGTGGATAGCAGATCACATGGGCACATGGTGCAAACATTCTCAGCACCGAAGCTCTGTTTTGACCATTCCCCCTGCCTTCTTCTTTCTTTCCTGTTTTGTTCAAGTTGTCCCCACCCCACCCCCATACTGCTCTTCCCCATGAAGCACACATGTACATGTAATAGCACTATCTTAGGAGCAGGGATAGCCATCACAAGGTGAATTTATTATTTTATCTCATCATGTTGTCCTATTGTAATATTATTCTTACGTAATTACCTTCCACCCCTCTTCTAAGGTCTTTTTCTAGTGAGTTTCCATCTATCCTCCAAAGAACATGGAATCTCGCCCCTAACCCCAGGCAAAAACAGGTAGGCCTGTAGATTCCATCACATCCACCCACTCACCTCCTTTTTATCTCTGATTGCACAAACCCACCCACATTCCTGCTGCCACAGCAGCACAACTTCAGCACCTTCATTGAAACCACACCAGCCTTTTGTCTTTCTATTCTTCCTCTTTTCTTTTTTGTTTTTGTTTTTTTTGGGGGGGGCATCACTTCCCTCTGGTGGTGGGAGTAGGAGGCCCAGCCTTTGCTCCTGTTCTTCCTCTTTTCTTCACATCCACCCAGTACCTCTATTTCCTTTGTCCTCTGAAAAAATATTTCTATGGTATCTATAATTCTAATAGTCCTTAAACTATATTTCCCATTGTTTTTACAAATCTGTCCTGTCCGACCAACTACATAAAATTCCTATTGCTATTTTATTCTCTCTCTTCTTCCTGTATATTTTTCCCAGTTATTCATCTCACTTCCTTTTCCACACTTTCATTCTTAAATGTTTTTTTAGTTTCTGTAGTACCTCTCCTTTGTCACTAGACAGAGTCAAGAGCTCCTACATGACTCAGAAGTTCACACACCACTAACAGTTGTATCACAATGTGGAAATATTAACAGTCTTCCATAGTAAACATCCAAACAAAAATCAAATAGAACAAATATAAACAATCAAAAATCATCCCAAACCAGGGAAGTACTCTGAAAAAGAGGCCCTGAAATTACTAGAAACACAATTAAGAATAACGTTGTTTAGGTCCTTTTAAGAGATGTGGGATACACTTGTGAAAGCAATGGAAAAAATTGAAAATCTAAAATCCTTGAACCAAAAGGAATCTCAGGAGACAAACAATGAGATAACAGAATTAGGACAACATAGTAAAAGACCAGAAGAGTAGAATGGAAAAAAAGAAAAATTGAATAAGTGAGCTAGGTCAAAGACCAGTGCCCTGACAACAGTTAATGAGAGAGAAAATATATACCAACAAAAACATGAAGGAATGAGAAGAAAGTATGAGAAAAATGTGGACACTATCAAGAGAAACAACCTACATCTCACGGGTATCCTGAAACCAGAAGTAACAACAGCTACCAAAAACAGAAAGAAAAATAGTGTGTGTAATCGTGGATGAAAAATCCCCAACATTTCAGAGAAAATCACTATTCAAGAAATGGAAAGAAGCCTAAATAAGACAGACTTCTTAAAAACAATGTCACATCATATTTTAGTCAGATCTTCCAATTTCAAGGAATAGGAGAGAACCTTGTGGGTAGCTAGAGACAAAAAGAACAGTCACAGAGGAAAACTGATAAGGAGAAGAAATGTGGACTTTTCAGCAGAAACTATGCAAGCAAGAAAACAATGAAAAGACAAATAAATATAACTAAAAGAAAAAAAATGCTGAGCAAGAAAACTATGTCCAGCTAAATTATTCATCAAATATAAGGGAGAGATAAAAATACTCCAAGACATGGAAAAATTAAAAGAATTTGTAAAAGCAAGGTGAGCATTACCAAAAATATTAAACAAATCACTATGGATAGAAACAGTTAACAGCAATAAATCTGAGGGCATCACATCGCCCAACTCTAACCAGAAACCAATGTAATGAAAGCAGCACTCAAAACAGTACAGAAACAAAGGAGAAACAATACACCAATAAATAACAAAAAAGGAAGAAATAAACCAAGCATAGCATAGACATGTGACGGTAATACACCTGTATATGTTAATAACGAGACTAAATAACAATAGATTAGATCAGTAATTCTCAACCTTCCTAATGCTACCACCTTTTAATATAGTTCTTCATGTTGTGGCGACCTCCCCCCCCAACCATACATTTTTTTGTTATTACTTCATAACTGTCATTTTGCTACTGCTATGAATTGTGACCCCTGTGAAAGTATTGTTCAGCCCCCAAAGCAGCTGCGACCCACGGATTGATTATCAGTGGATTAGCTGAACCAAACAAAAGACAAAGAGCAGGGGTGAGCCCCGGAGGCGTAGTGGTTGTGCGCGGGACTGCGGCCCACTGGGACGGAGGTTCAATTCCAGCAGTGGGGCTGGGCCTCCTACTCCCACCACGGAGAGCAGTGATGCCAAAAGACAAAGAGCAAAACACTGGAGAAAATAAGTCTGAGCTAGGTGCTCTGAAATACCTTCAAATCAAAGACAAAATAGACTAACGTCAAAGGATGGTGAAAAATATACCAAGCCAAAGATAATCATAAAATGGTATGAGTGGTAATATTAATGTCTGATAAAATAGACTTCAAGGCAAATAATATAGTGAGAGACAATAATGCATACTACCTAATGATTAAAGGAACCATACACCAGGAAGATATAACCTTAATAAACACAGTCACGCCCAATGAAAGAATTTTGAAATGCATCAAATTTGCATGGAATTGAAAACAGAAATAAAAAGGTTGATAATAACAATAGGAGATGTCAATGCACACTGTATCTTGTTTGATCAAGAGCAGCACTTGGACAGAAGCATCACCCCTTTAAGTCCTGACAAGACAAGGAGGAGATGAGTGACTCACCCTTGGCTATCCAGGTTTTTTCAATATGGATTTTTGGTTCTGTTATCGAGCAAAGTTATGAACACAGTAGATTTTTTTTACCTCTGCTGTTTGAGTAGTGGAAATTAAAGCCTGGAACCATTCAACAACCAACGTATCGCTGTACCTAGCAGTACTTGTGACTGGGCATATCCCCACAGAAGTAAGAGACAACAAATGAACAGAAGTATCCTCTCCTATGTTGCAGCACAGCTCACATAGTAAGAAGCTGGAAACAGCCTAAGTGCCTGCCATTAGAAGAATGGATAAAGACCTCTTGTGTATACATACAATGGAATACTACGCATCCCTTAAAAACAGTGATGAAACCATGAAACACCTCATGGCATGGATAGACACAGAAACCATGATTTAGACTATCACAAAAGAACAAATATTATATGAGTCCATTACTATAAGGGTCAACACCAAGACAAAGACAGACTTCTGCTCTAAGGCCATGTAATCCTTTAATCTGGTTTCCCAAACAACAAGACAGAGGGCTCTGCCTAGTGCCCATGAATGATACATATATCACCCGCTTTACACATACATATTAAAAACCACTTCGAAAGAGGAAACATCACTTTAGCTAGGGTTAGTTTCTCAAGGTGAAAGGAGAGAGAAGATCATTCGGTTGCTGCCATACAACATTGTGCTAAAGTTACCCCAAATCAACAGTCGCTTTTAACAGGAATGAAAAGTAAAACTGACTGAAAATTCAAAGCAAGAAGGAGGAGGAGGACAGCTGTGTCTCAGAGAAGGTGATTCCAATCGATGTTGGTGGGTAAACCTGGAGGAGCAGTCTCCACTTAGCGGTATTATGCTGAACCCAAGGGGAGAATAAGCCCAGTTCTAAGTTCTAATTGGATACTTTTGCCCTAGTTTCTATCCAGCCTTTGGTAACTCATACTGCGTGCTGAAGAAATCTGGGACTTTAGACTCTGTCCTTTTGGGACATACAACATCCTTGAGGCATAGGCCACACCAGAAGGATTTGATGAGGTAAAGTGAACTGGGCTTCACCTCAAATTCACCTGTTGCAGATGTAAGGAATCAACATGCTCCCTTGTACTAAAGACCACACCACCCTAATGTGAGTAGCAGATCACTCCTCTCTCAGGATCACAGAATTGATGGTCACTCTATTTTGCTTCAGTTCTCGTGCTTTGAGAGTGCCTAATGAATAGTGGCCCAGGGCTACCATGTATTCTGTATTTTAATTCCCTTCCTCCTTTCGTAGGAGGCGGGGATCATCAAGCCATTTATCCTTTTGTCCTCCAAGCAAACTGTGACCTTATTAATCCCACATGTTTTTATTGACCAGGTTGGCACAATAAACCTACCTATAACAAGCAGTGTTTTAAATTCTTTTCCACTGGTTAGATTAATGATGATATCAATAGAATTATCCCCAGGGGCATGTTTCATAATGTATTCCATTATAAAATGTCTCTAAAATGAACCAGATATATCTGTAAACCATAGCTACATGGGTGGGTTGTTTGGGGCTTGCTCGTACTTCTAGTCCCAATCTGGGAACAATTCGTTCTATCACATTGTTTAACTTGATATCACCCTCATGAAGAGACCACAGAAGATATGGGCACAATAGTAAAGTAGAATGAAGACACTAGATGGTGCCTGACTAACAGACTGGAAAAATGTCTGGGTATTAAAGGCTTGTCTTATTTAAGTGAGGTGTCCACTAAATCCAAGTGGAAGTCACAGGCCTGTGTGATCCAAAAAGTACAAATAAAATTCCAATTCAAAGGAGAGATGTATCAGAGTTTAGATTGTGAGTAGCTTGTTTGCAGAAGGCTATGGCTCACAATGGAGGCCCCCAAATTTATAGGTTTCCCACATGGATTAAGTTTCTGGTGACTCTGCTGTGACCACAGTTTAGGGATGTGGATGGAGAGCTTTGCTGTCAGACAGGTATTGTTATAAAGTTGCTTATGGTAGCTATAGCTAGGATACAATGTAATCACTTATTGAAATTGTTTAAATATTTAATATTTTTGCTTTCCTTTTGATTGAGGATTTTGTCATTTGCTTTGGATGAATAGTTACCTTGGGCACGGCAGGGGAGGATGGGGTGGGATGGGTGCGGTAACAAGGAGCAGGGGCAGAAAGTGTCCTGAAATCAATGCAGTGATTGCACAACTCTTACTATAACTAAGCTATTAAATTGTGAGATCTGTGCAGTATATGTCAATGAAACTATTTAAAAAGTTTCTGGAAATGAACAGAGCATTTCAAGGCTCTTCTCTTTCCCTGGGAGAAACAAGGGAGCAAGGGTGTCATAAAACTGTTGTAACTTGTTGAGATGCCTTTTGAGGACCTATGTATTTTAAGTGCCAATTTCTTATTCCTAGCCACATATCATTCAATTGTAATTCAAGGGGCTCAGTTCATTTTCTTCAGCATCAGGCATTCAGAAACTCTTTAGTGCAAGAATAAGATCCTTCAATTCCTGTAACTGTAATTGGGTGTGAGTCCTTATTTGAATAATAAAGTGTAAGTGTGTGTGTGAAGGCAAACAAAAGCAAATGGAGAAGTTTTAAGTTAGAGATTTATGGTGTCACCTATTGTTCAGAAGCTATTACATATATGCATCTACAATTTAAAAGCTATTACTTTACATATCTTCAGATACCTATAATACGATAGAAATAAGATTTGAGAAATTCATTGTTTTGGGACAAATACTGCTCACATTTTATTTGAAGAGTCTAAGATGAAGGCCTAGATGAGATGTGTTCTTTCACGTGACTGAAAGCAGAACTTCTTCCTGAAGATAAATGAGACAAAGGACACATAGCATTCCAAGGGAGTATCTCACACTCTCCCTGACCTCATTAGGAATCTTTGGAATGAAGTACAAGTTCCCATCTGCTCTTCCCTTACAAAACTGTCATCTAGTGAAAATTGCTTTAGTTTCTAGATCTTCTGTTAGCTGGAAAAAATAATTCTGTTAAATGTTATAGGCTTCTCTTGTTCAGATCTCTTAATTAAAAATTCTTATACAAAGACATATCCTTTTTGGAGCCAGTTTTGAAAAAAAAAAGATGTGTGATACCTTGTCTTATACAATAATAATTTTAATTATACATGTGGCATTTTTTGAACTTTTTCATGAAAGAAGGACATCTGTATTAAATTACTCAGATGGTCATATATGCAGCCAAAGAAAGGTAGTTGGCCATGAACAAATGTGATTATAAGAGAATGAGAATGAAATGACTTACCAAGTCTCTGCTTTCCAGGAATGTACTTTCTTGCACATAACAGGTCTGATTTGGGATCATGGGAATTGCATAATACCACAGTGTCATGGAAGCATAGCTGTAGAAATTAACATTTTTGTCTTTATTTGGCAAAGTTGACTGGTCTCTTGAGTGTGATCCTGGAAAACCAACCATTTCCATGAGATTTATTTAAGCTTATTCACATTTAACTAGAGGGTGACAGGAACACGGTTCTGTAGTATGGGTTTATTAACTCAGATCCTCTCCTTGGTATATTAATTACATAGATCCAGGTCAAAAAAAGCTTAATTGAAGGCCGAGAGATTTTAGGTTTAGTTTTTAGGTGTGTTGTTTTCTGCCATTGCGTTGATAATGACTCATGGAAAACCAATCTGTGCAGAACTTCTCCATTGGGTTTTCAAGGTTCTACCTTTTCAGAATCAGATCATTTGAGGTGCTTCTGGGTGGATTTGAACTTACAATCTCTGGGCTTGAAGTTATGCACTCAATCATATGTACTACCCAGGGATTCTTTTAGTGTACCTAGTGATTCCTAAAATCTGGAAGATGTAGACAATGTAAAAGTTGCAGAATTTAATATGCCACTACTTATAGGGATACTCCCAGGTATAGAGAGTTATAAGCAAAAGTCTGTGTTTTAACTAGAGGTCTATCATTAAGTATTTGAAGGTTGAAACACCATATGAAGCTAATCATCTCCATGTGAGCAGCTCATCTCTCCAGGAACTGGGGAAGCTGAGAGGATTAACATCAGGTAGCCTTTAAATTGGCTCCTTGTCACATAGGTTACTGAAAGAGCAACAGGACAAAAAAACCCATGTTGTCCATAAATTTGTGTTTTCAAGAGGTGAATGTATTTGCTGTTGTAGATGCTGTGAAGATGATGTTAGTATAAATGTATGGTTAAGTTTATTTCTTCTTGAGAAATTCCTGTTATGACTTCTATTAAAACTCTTTAAGAAAGTGTCAGATTGCATGATAGAAATGTCATAACAAGTTTTACCACCGCTAGTAAAACAGCAGCATCTATCTCACCATCCCTTTGCTAACCAAGAATCAATGTGGTCAAATATTTAAATTTGATAGCAATGAAAAGATACTCCTTACTTATTTTAAATTTCTAGGGAAATTTTTGTGTTGATCAGTGTTTGCATTTTTGGTGAAATCTATGTGAATCCTTTACTTTTCTGCTGAATAGTAGTAAACCATTCATAAGATCTCATCATTTGAAGGACACTTACGCCATTTGTGATTTGTTGCAATATTCAGTTCAACCCTTGTAAAAATGAGCCTCTGCTTCCTTACTTCTTGTCTGCTTCTCAAGATAGCTGTGGACAAAATGAAATAACTGATACAAGTAACAGTGATGATAGGAAGTGTTGTTGCTTAGCCCAATTACTTTGTCATTTTTGCCACCAGCTGAATGTTCTTCCTATACTGCCAAGAGGGATTTACCTTTGGGCACTTTCATGGTTAAAGCAAGATGACCAAGTCATGGCCTAACAGTGGGTTCCTGGTTCTTCTTTGGTTGATAATGAAATGTGACCGTATCATTGAGAGGACACTGGCAGGTCCATCTTAGTCTAAGGAAGAGATAACAGCATACTCTTAGGAAGGACACCACTAGACTCATCAAGCATCACTAGCTGTGACGGTTATGGAAGAGTTACCCCACTCCCCTCTACTGATCTTTGTGATACAATAGGTGAGGAGGAACTGGGAGGCCTAGAAGACCTAAGTCTATGACATACTGAAGTAGAGGGAAAAATGAAAACTTTCTGAAGAAAGTCCCCATCACCACCTTTTTGTTTTGTTTTGTTTTGGTCGCCCTGCCCTTGAACAGTGTTACCAGTAAATAGGCTCTGTTGCTCCTGGTCTGAAGTCAAGGGCATCATTCTCATAAGTCAAGATGAGCTCTTCAAGTAAGGGGTCAGGTAAAATAGCATGAATCATGAAGATAGGATCAATCTCACTGGATGAAAGGGTGCACAGAGATGTCTTACCTTTCTGCTGGCTTTACAAGTGTTGACACTGAACATAGATGTCTTTGTTTTGGTCACAACTGCAGGCCAGGCAGTGTTTGTCTCATGAAGTGAACTCTGATGGATCCAGACCTCGTACTCCTTCCAGTTTCATGAAAGTAACTATCCTAGAGCCATTGGCTTTGCATCTACCAGACATTTATTTTTATTTATTTTTTTTAGCCCTAACCCTATCTGGCAAACATTTAAACAGATAAAGAGACGCATTCCCAGAAAGACAGTGAATCAAAGAAATTTGCAAACTCTACCACTGCAAGCCAGCTAGAGACATGGGGAGAATAGAATACAACCATAATAAAACTTGCAGCAGAGATCATACAGGATATAAGAGGTATCCAAAACCTAGAACAAGAAATCATACTGGTGCCATGGATGTTATGAAGGCAGGGGTTGGAAGTAATAAATGGTGGCAGTCTCAATAATCAAAGCAGGTATTCTAATACCTATATGACAACTGACTAGAGAGCCTCAGATTCAAAACAGGATGACATTTGAAACAAAATGCTGGAATGGCGTTTGAAGGATATATTCTCATTGAAAAGGTGAGCTTGGGGGCTGAGCCCTGGTGGCGTAGTGGTTGTGTGAGGGACTGTGGCCCACTGGGTTGATGGTTCAAATCCAGGAGCAGCGCTCCAGGAGCAAGGCTGGGCCTCCTACTCCCACTTGAGGGCAGCGATGCCCCCCCATCCCACCTCCCCAAAAAAGAAAAGGTGACCTTGAAGAAACCTTTTACTCCCTAGCTCCAAAGTTGAAGTAGCCTGGTGACCTAGACCTGCTTTCTTAGAGGTAGGGCATAGGGGAGAGTGGTTTCCTTTGAGAATTTATAACATTGACTTATCCCTTCACAATTTAGTTGAGGTTTTCTTTTCTAATCTACATATAAGTTAAGAAGCAAAACTGAAAACTTCGCATAAAAGTGACTGATCTGAGAAAAATCCTGGCTTAACTTGGTGGGAATAAACTAAAAGATTGTGGATAATGTATTTTCAAACTAGCCCATAAAGATTCTCCCATTTGAATCTGATTTCAGATGAGTTAGTAACACAAAATAATGAAATGCCCACATCTTCTGTGGAAGCCAGTAGACAAACAGGATGAGATAGAAGTATAAAATATACTTTACGGTCTGAGCCCCAGTGGTGTAAGTGGTTGAGTGCGGGACTGCAGCCTGCGGGCTTGGCAGTTCAAATCTAGTATAGAGCAGCAGCTCTCAGGAGCAGCGCTGGGTAGCTCCCACGACCACCAGAGGACAGTGATGCACAAAAAACAAAACAAAACAAAACAAAAATATACTTTATGAAGTTAATTTCAGCAATTGATATAAATGGTTATCAAATGACAGCAAATGTACAGATGTACTTGACATAATGGATGGGTGTAGGATTGTGAGACAAGCTGTACAAATCCCCAACAAAATGATTTTAAAAAATCCTTATCAAGTATGAGACAAGGTTCAAGCATTATCAAATAAGAGTAACCCTTTGTGAAAAAGAAGTAGAGTTCTAGAAATTAAAATGTATTATTAAAATTAAACTCAACGGAAAATTTAAAAGGGTAGATACAGCTAAATGGAATGAAAGGATCCACAGTGGCGTCATTGGTTATGTATTGACTTCTAACAGCACAGTCGGCAGTAAGAAAGCACCCGCCACTCCATGACAGAAAGAGGCAGCTCTCTGCTCCCACAGTCTTGAAAACCTACTGGGTTCGGTCTGCTCTGTCCTACAGAATGACCTTCAGTTGGAATGGAATTGATGGCAGTGAGGCTGAGTGTTTTCAAATGGAATTAGTGAAGTGCCAGGTATGTATAGAGGATTTATTCACAAAACCTCAAGTAGAAAGAGAATGTTTTGAAAATGATGATGGCAACATGTATACAAATGTGCTTGACACAATGGATGAATGTATGGATTGTGATAAGAAATGTAAGAGTTCCTAATAACAGTATTTTAAAAAAGGAATTCCAAAGGAAAAAAGAAAATGAATATTTGAGAATACAATGGTTTAGAGCATCGACTTTCAAACTGTGGGTTGCAACCCCTTTGGGGGTCAAACAACCCTTTCATAGGGGCTGTCCGATTCGTAGCAGCAGCAAAATTACAGTTATGAATGAAGCAGCAACAAAAATACATTTATGCTTCGGGGGAGGTCACCACAACCTGAGGAACTGTATGAAAGGGTCAAGACAGGGGCTGTCCGATTCGTAGCAGCAGCAAAATTACAGTTATGAATGAAGCAGCAACAAAAATACATTTATGCTTCGGGGGAGGTCACCACAACATGAGGAACTGTATGAAAGGGTCAAGACATTAGGAAGGTTGAGAACCACTGGTTTAGTGTAGCCCAGAATTGACAAATGACTTATTTTTTGAATCCTAAAGTATTAATATCTGAGTACATTGAAATCTCGATCTGGATATATTATGTTATCCAAGAACATCCCTGAATTAATTATTCCTACTTATGAATCCATTGTGTTCTCAGTTTAAAATGTTGTCTTTAACCTTCCAAAATGACCGTCAAGCACAAGGTTAATGGAAATTCAAAATTAGGCAAGCAGAAACAGGAAACAACATATGTTTCATAACTAGATTTCATTCATAAATTATTTGGTAATTCTTTTTCATTATATCCATATAACCAACATAAGGCTTGGGATTTTAAAGCTAAAGATATTACCTATTAATTCTGCAGAGGAGAAGAGACAAGTAATACAAAAATCTTTCATATTAGCCAGAATTTGATTATTCCTCAACTATAACTGTATTGAAGCAAAGATTCCTGAGGGGCTGATATCCTCGGAGATTGCAGACAACATTAGGAAGAAATCCTCAGACTAGTTTTAAAAGCAGTAACGAAAGAGAGGTTTGCCAAAAGCTCGTATATTTTGTCACTTTTTTCTGTCTCAATCCAACCTATTACTCATATGTCTTGAAGTCTTTAGGGTAACTTCCCAGTCACCGTGAAGGAATAAACATGCAGGTAAATCAAAACCGGTAGGCTATGAGGTCAATTGCTGATATTAAGCTATCAGAGATGAGCAAGAGCCTAGCTTAAGTTGTCATTTAAAACAGCATTTCTCCAAGTTTATGTTTTAGAACTGGTAAGAGCCTGGTGATACATTCTATGTACTTATCTCTGTCGCTTTCTTTTTAATGGATTTGTCAAAGTCCTTTGATGGAACAGTTGCCCATCCGTCATTTGTTTTATAAATGATATAGTATAATTTATTGGGCAGGAAGAAGTTTCCAAGAATGATCAAATCATCATAAAAAACAAAGAGTCTAGCATACAACACAAAATCTCAGACTTTACCTCATAAGTAATATGTGCTGGAAATGAGGGACCTAAATAACTAGATATGTTCCATTGTCACATGGGTCTTTAAGTATTGTCTTCCTCAGCTGCAACTGCTGGGACTAGAACATGAACTTATTATCTCAAGTATGGGTTTGGGGAGGGTGCAGTCAAGTAGCTACATGATCATGTGTTTTGCTTCCATCACTCTATCTATTTATCTTAGCACCTCCAAATGAGGTCATCAAACTGTGACTGAATTGACAGGCTAAACTCCACCCCTTCACTCTTCATAATCCCCAATTGGCACCAGATTAGGTAGCTACCAGAGTAGGTTTGTCAAACACCTTGGGCAACTATGCTATTGGGAACCGAAGAGCAAATGGTGGAAGTGATTAAGTTTACAGTTGCTAATAGGTCAGAAGTTCGAGCCCTCTGTGGGTGAGAGTTTTGGTAGTCTGCATCTGAAAAGATGTATAGCCTGAAAAAAACCTTATGGAGCAGTTCTGTTCTGTAATAAAGTGACCAGATTTTAAGTGGGACACCATTGATGGGGGAGGTGGGATTCTTGATTAAATATTTGGTCTATATGGAGCAACGAAAATATTCATAGAACACAAAAATAGCATTGTAATGTATTTATTTAAATTTTAAAATGCTGTGGGACATTGTTAAATTGTTGAAAAGTGGGACGTCTGGTCACTTTAGTCTTATAGGGTTTCTATAAGTTAGAGTTCAGGACAATGAGTTACTGGGTATTGGTAATGAGGTTTTTTTGGGGGGATTTTAATTGACAGGACAGCTGGGTAATAGCAGAGGATCTTTCTGAGAATGAAGGAGCCATGATAGCACAAAATCTTAATGATAACAGGATATGCAGGTGGGACCAGGTTTGCCATATTTCAGACCAATTCTAAATTTCGGGGTTTTCAATTTCCTGAATAAATAACATTTGCTAACCTTATTAGAACTGGGTTATCTGATGAATGCAACAAAGATTACTCATGTAGAAGAGTCCACCTGGCAAGAGTTGGAAAGCAAAGTGTTCTCAAGTAGCAAGGGCTGCCCAAACTCAACACCTTTTTTGCCCACAGGACAAGCCATAGCTGTGTCCACCACAAGCACTGCTTGTGGAAAGTGCCTGATCTGACAGCAGAAAGGTCAATGCCTTGAATCTGTCAAGAATCCTTAAGTAATTAGAATCTTAATCATTTAGATGTCATGTGTTCTTTGACATCTGAGCTACTCTGCTGAGCTCTTGACACAGTTGCCACATTTGCTTTGTGCAAAATGTGTATCTTGGAATTCTGTGTGATCTTATCGCTTGCTTCTTCTTTGCAAATTGCAATCCCCCAGGCATATTAAAAACCACTTTGAATAAGTAGCATTTTAATGAATATTTAATGATAAAGAGGCACCATAATTTAAACATTGAGATTTCTAATTTTTCATAAAAGGTCTGCATCTATGTACATATATTTTTTATTTTCTATGCTCAAGGTATACTTATGTTCTTTGCAAAGGTATCCTGGGACAAGAAATCCAAATTTCAAACATATTCAAACTGCTTTCCACTAATGTTCCCACCAGCTGAAAACAAAACAAAACGAACCCCTAAACCAAAAATCCCAAACACCAGAACAACCCCCCACCCAAAGTTAGTTTTATGGGGGAGAAAAACAAGACACACGTTTTCCTTCATAGTTCACTAGTTGCTTTGTATTAGAAGAAAGATATTACTGAACTTCAAAATCTACTCACCTTTAAGTTCTGCACATCTGGGGCAGTGAACCCAGCTCGCAGCAGGACCCTGGTGAGCACCACTCACCCGAATCCCGTGCAGTGTGGCTGGGCGTGCGAAAGACAACCTGCCAAATAGAGGCCATGCGGGCGGCAACTTCCTGAGATGAAATCATACAGTGTGAGGACACTGGAAAATTCTTCATAGTGGGGAACCCCAGGCTCCATGTGAATATACTCTTTTATGGGATTGAGTCTCTCCTTTCAGCGCGAACTAAGAGGGCACAATAGAGGAGCCACGAGTTTTCTTAGCTCAGGGAATTCTGCAGGCCAGCCCCCGGCTCATGTCAGACCAGGTCTATTGGCATGAATGGAGGTACTCTCTTAACAAGAGACCGTTGGGCAGTTAACCAGGTGAATCTGTGAACACGTCAGGTTCCCTAATTTTAGTGAATTAGCTCTCCTCCAAATCTCAAGTGAAAATGAAGATCGTCTCTTTCATATACATACTCAGGTGCTCAGAAAGTATCATGAAGGTCTGATAAGCAGTGGCGCTTCTGAGTCCTGAATGTGCTAAATGCTAGCAAGAAAGCCAGAGGTAGTCCCATAAACCAAAGCATTATCTAACGGGAAAGACTGTACAGTTCTCCAGACCCGGGATGCAGTAGATGGGTATCTGGAAATGGTAGGCTACCATTGTTAACATAGCAGGAGCGCAGGTGAAGTCCACTGAGAGTGGGAGTTAATCAGATACAGAACTGAGTCAGATATAGCTGCCCAGTTCCATGCTCTATGTAGCGTTTCAGCATGAGTATTAGCCTGGGCACAATCTCTACTTGATAATTGATAGAACAGATTTTTAGCTTATTTTTTGCAAGCATAGGCAAAAACATGGGTCTCTGGTGCTCCAAGGTTCCTAAGTTAGTTCATGGTGACATAAAGGTTGGTGGTTGGGACCTACCCAGTGTGGCTGCAGAAGAAAAACCAACCTGTTTTGATCAAGGTTACAGTCAAGAAAATAAACCTATGAATTCAGGATCCATGGGGTAGCCATGAATTAGAATGAACTTGGTGGCAACCAACAGCAGTGCTTTCGTATTCATTCTACTGCTTAGGTCTGATTTCTCTCATCACCTACTCCTAGTTCAATATAACACCAATTTTCACTTACAAGAAATCGAAGCTATCACAACCACATGTCCAAGCACCTCTCTGGTCCCTGTAGAATATTCAGTTCAAGGATGGGGACTGTCAGCTCTGGAAGCTATTGCTTTGTGTCTTGACTCAGCCATTAGATTGGAGGTATTCCTCTTGCTTCTAACCTCAATTTTCTCCTTGCTCCTAGTTATCTGCTACAAGGTAGAGGAGGTTTTTATAATGCTGAACTCATCCTTTTTTAATTTTTTTTCAAGTCTCCACTATTTTTTGAGATTGAGGATCATATGACAACCACATGAGGGTGAACTTGTGGAAGTCTAATGAGCAATGAGGAGCTCAAGGAGCTATATTGGCCCCATTGTTGGATTTTATCTAGAACAAGTACTTCTAAGAGTAGGTAAAATTCTAGCTAAATACATGCATAAACATTACCAACTAGAACAAGTTCTTTAAAGGTCAGGCTTATTGACTTTCACTGCCTCCCTGGGAGGTATACTGAGTTCAAACAATCTGAACACACTGTCATTGAGTGGACTGCTCTGAGACTAACTCTATGGGAGTGGAAAGCCTCTTCTTTCTCACACAAGGCAGCTAATGGTTTTCAACTTCTGACTCTGTGGTTAGCAGCCCAACATAGGATCCCTGTTTCATCAGGGCTCCTGGGAGGGAGTAAACAGAAAAATCTGGAACCAGAGGAAACTCGAAACACATTCCAACTCAAAGCAACATGGTGTCTGTCTCCCTTAGTCAGGAAAGGGTACTTTTCTCTTACCTCCATGTAGTTTGTCTCACCCAGCATGTTCCTGGAGCACCAGGAAGGGTAGGGACAGCTGGTGCTCTTCTGATAAGAAGTAACATCGCTTCTGGTAGAATGAAAAGCAACATCACTCTGGGGAGAAAGAATTCTAACCTTATCAGATTGGCAAACACATTTTCCAGATGAGTCTACAGCCCATGTTGAAAGTATTTTAAGGGAATTACATGTGATTCGCTCTCTATTATAGGCTGTCATTGGCTCTGATGCCTTGCCTGATCCCCCCACAGGAAAGTCAGTGAACATGAGCTGGGTATTGACATGTGCTCAACACATGAGAATGCTCCTGACACACAATGACCACAATTCACAAGCATGAAACAGCAAACATAACCATACAACCTCAACCTGATAGATACAAGGACCCAATGCCATCTTCTTTCCAGGTGTCCCCCCACATTTAGGTCTTAAAAGTTGATGAATCTTTGGGGACAGCTGGAGATGGCCTGGACATCTTAAAAATAAGTGCAACTAAATGACTCAGAAATTTAGGGTTATGAGTAATTTGGGGATACTAGTGCTATTACAATAAATACTAGCCCTATGATAAAATTAATTTTATTGAACTAAATTAAACGAATTTAACCACTATCATTGACTGCTTGATTTTGAAGATTTCCCCACTGCCCAAAAGTTTTCATATTTGGGGTACACTTCTCGAAGTCCCCAAAGGTTTTCATATTTGGGGTACACTTCTTGAAATCCCCAAAGATTTTCATATTTGGGGTACACTTCTTGAAATCCCCAAAGGTTTTCATATTTGGGGTACACTTCTTTCAGGCAATAGTTACTACCAAAATGTAATATAAGAGAATTCAAAGTGGCTACTTAAGAATGAGAAGATTTGACCTGTTTGAAGTACATCTCTTGGAAGGGGGTTCTTCTCCAGCATGGTGACACTTTTGACTTTGAGTCAGCTGTTGTCTTCTTTCTAAGAAAGTGCCGGGGAAAGTCATGAGTCAGATTGTTCTTGTGACTCAGGTTCAAAATCCTGAACCCGAGTCAGTCCCCAGGCACCTTATATTCCAACCAAATAAACCCTCCCCAGAAAGTGTGACCTGCTCACCTGAATGAGTGTGTAGCTGCTGAGAAGGGATGTTCGCCATGCCACATTCCCCCAATGATCAGAGCAGATGATGGAGCCACACCAAGCAGCCAGGGCTTCCTCTGCCTTTCTTCTGTCTGTGAGCAGAGCCCCAGACAGCCTCTTACCAATGGCTCCACCTCGCCTGTACTGAATCAGATTCTACATTTTACTAAGCACTTTCATTGCTTCTGACCTTGGTGTTAGTGCCATAGAGTTGGTTCTGATTACACAGGATCCTCTGTATGACAGAACAAAGCCTAGCCTGTCCTGTGTCATCCTCACAATTGTTGCTATTTGAGCCAATGGTTGCAGTCACTGTGCCAACCCGTCTCATTAGGTGAGAGGAGAGGGGCGCTTCTTTTTTTACACCAAACATAATGCCCTTCTACTGGGATTAATCCCTTCCCTTCTAATAACATGTCCAAAATATGTGAGACAAGTCTCTAAACTCTCGCTTTGAAGGAATATTCCAACCGTATTTCCTCCAAGCCTGATTTGTGTGTTCTTCTGAAGCATATTTGCTCTTCTGAGCATATTTTATCAATACAATATGTGGTTTGATTTCTTGACTGCTGCTTCCATGGGCTTTGATCATGGAGCCAAGTACGATGAACCCTTGCCAAGGATGATATTTCCTATTTCCATTCTACTCCAAATGTTTTTAACGGTGACTCTTTGGAAAGCAGCTTGCCTCTTCCTTCTACTGAGTCTACAATCTCTGCTGAGACTTGACGCCCTGGATGACCCTGCTGGTATTTGAAATACCAATGACAGAACTTCCAGCCTCACTGTAACACACAAGCCACCACAGTGTGACAAATGGAAGGCAGGGAAGCAGTGATGCACAGAGAGCCAGATTCAGGTGATAATCACCTGAGAACCTTCTTAAAATGTTGAGTCTGATGCAGTGCACCAGGGGGGAGAGGCAGATTAAATTCTCAGCAGAGGGTAGAACCAGAACATATTGAAACTGAACCCCATTTCTCCACAAAATTGATTTGGAAGATTGCCACCACCATACCAAGCGATCGTGTGTTTCCCCAAGGAGAACGGAGAACATTCACAGTTGTATTTCCAGGAAACGGGCTACTCACAACTCCATACAAGTTGAGATATTTGTCCCCAAGGTGGACAGCCTTGAGGGATATTTGCATAAGGTTCTCCACCACCCACTCTAGCGCCCTGAAATCTGTGTCTGCTTGCATAGAAGCAAAGGGAAGGGAGACATGGAGGCTGGGAATACCATATTCCCCACTCCTTCATGCCCAAGCAGGGAGGCAAGGACCTGTAGTGAGGGTCCTGTGTCTCATACGGGTCAGAGCTCCTAAAAGAACTGATCTGTCAAGGAAAGAAGGAGAACATTTTAATATAAAGAAGGCATCCCTCCCTCCTTCAAGAATTGGGATAACCTCACCAGATTGGGGTGGGGAGGGGAGAGAGAGAGAGAGAGAGAGAGAGAGCGCGAGCGAGCCAGCTATACACTCATACTCCAGGTCAAAAGACCAGAACCTTTA
Source organism: Nesogale talazaci (assembly GCA_004026705.1). Lineage (NCBI taxonomy): Eukaryota > Metazoa > Chordata > Mammalia > Afrosoricida > Tenrecidae > Nesogale > Nesogale talazaci. The sequence goes on along the minus strand of PVJH01017692.1, from coordinate 2,898 downwards.
AGGGCTATGGTTTGTGCAATTCCAGCTCTCCATTAAACAACACAGAGAAATGCTGACCTCACAGCAGGACTGGGAGCCATGGTGCAGCAAAAAGCTCAAGCTAACCTTTCTGTTTTGTTTTTTTTTTAACCTCTGCTGAAACACTGCTTGGCTTATCTGCATGCAACGGGCCTCAAGAAGCCTTGCCATCACCCAGAGAATCTATTGCAGCTCCCCCCCTCTCCCCACCCCCCCCGATTTTCTAGCAATATTATAGAGCCTTGTAAAGAGCCTCAGGAGCTTTGGTGGCATACTGGGTCACAAAATGGACTCCTAATGGCAAGATCAGTATTTCGAAACCTTCAGATGTTCTGCAGGAGAAGCACAGGGGTTCTGTTCCTGCAGGGGCAGCTCTCCCCTGTCCTTTACGGATATTGTGAGTAGAATCTACCAGAGGACTGGCAGGGTTTTTGTTCGGGTTTGGTCAAAAGGCTCAGGCCTCCTATTCACTGTGTCTGGTCTTTCCTTTGCCGGCTCACTCAGGCCCCGAGGTCAGGTTGCTGGATGAAACACAGGAGGTGTCAGATGAACAATGAGTAAATAGGCCCCTTCTCTTACATGGGAGGAAGTTTTTAGTCTAAGTGGGCCTCACCTATTGCACGGGAAGGAGAGATACTAAAAAGAGAAGTCATCATGCATGCGACAATTAAGTTTAACTAGGCATCTTGTATTTTAATTGGATAAACCTGGCAACTCTAACCCAAAGCTTCTGACTTTGGTGAGCAGACAAGGAACAGTGATGACCAGCTGTGCAGGTAGCTGGGTCAGGTACCTGGCCACAGTTAACAGAAATCAACCATACCAATAGATGTCACTATATCAGTGCACATCGAAAACCGCTGTACTTAGCTTTGGTCCCCACTAGAATGACATAAATAAGGGCTGCTCACCACCCAGATCAGCAGTTTGAAGCCATCAGCCACGCTGAGGGAGGAAGATGAGGTTTTCTGCTCAGGCTCAAGATTTACAGCCCGAGAAACCCACGGAGCCAGCTCTCCTTTGTCCCACTGGGTCCCCACGAGTTAGAATCGACTGGATGTCAGTGAGGGCTTTTTTTTTTTAATAGTAAAATTTTGTTCAAATGTAAAATAACTTTGAAAACTGTCCCAACCGTTTGAAATGGTAATTCCTTTGCAGGCATGGCTAGAATCTTAGGGATCATCAAAGTCTGTGCTTGACCTGGAACCCTGGCACTCATTGGCTATACGACTGGGGGCAGGTTATTTAATTCTTCTAACCCTGAGGACCTCACTTGTAAATTAGTATTTCCCCATGTCACAAGGTTTTTAGGTGAAAAACACCAGGAAATGATGGCTACCCACTTATGAATGCATCTGACACCCAACTCCGATGTGGTAGAATATTGAGTCTTCAAAATTGTGTGTGTGTGTGTAAGAGAAAAGCAGAGGATGAGAGAGAAAATACTGGATGTCAAAAAATGATGACTCAGTACTTCACGAGTGGAAACGCAAATGTTTGGGGCAATAATTTCTCCATATTAAAAAAAAAATGCCCAAGAGTGACAAAATTAAGGTGTTTGGGACATTTAGGTGGAGGTGGAGCTACAGAGCTGCTGTACAATCGCTGTATTAATGAACGACTTACTGGCAGTAGACACAATAATATGGTTATATGCTGAGCTTTTAGTGTCGGATGGGGAGCTTTCTAAATAGATGGATGTGGAGCTCCTGGGCACATGCTGTGCTGGACACTGACCACAGGAGGGAGCCTGTCACCCTCTAATGAATTTAGAAGGCACCACGAGGAAAACTGGTTCTTCCTGAAAGGGAGCCTTGGGAATCTGAATCTTCTTTGGTCTTAGTCCCTGAAAGACCCGTCGCTAAAATAAAACCTGCCTTCAGTCCTCCTGTATGACGTGAACCCCAACCCGAAATCCACTCCTCTTCACTTGATCCCTACGCAAAGGGCTCCTATCTAGAAGTTCTGAGACTGACCATTTCTATGGGAACAGCGGCCTCAGCCTCACCTGTCTCTCATTGAGCAACTGGTAGGTTGGAACCACCGACCTTAGCTAGACACAGTGAGGTAGGGTGATGTGCAAAATGAGGTGAGGATTGGAGTGTCATCTTCTCAGATCTGAAGGAAGTCACTTCTCTTCACGTAGCAATGGGTTCTGTGTCAAACTGTGACCAGACTCAGTGCCCTGCTTCTTCAATGGGTTAAGAGGACAGTAGTTGTGATCCATGCGCATGACCAGAAATGAAAGTGAAAGGACGAAGTCCTGTATGGGGGAAACATGGGCTCGGAAGCAAGGGCTGGACCGGTCACTCCACAGGAGAGTGGAGGAAAGCAAGCCTGCCATCCCGTTTCCTGATGAATTCTTGTCAAAGCAATGACCTATGCGCATGTGGTTGAGCAAGAAGGTAACTGTGGAAAGATGGCAAAGCCAATACGGAAATGAAGCTACCTACACTCTCCCCTTTTGGTGTGGTCAGAACCACGAATCTACATGGACCTACTGCCTATCATAGAAAGTCCACAGCCAGGCTGGCAGTCCTACAAGAGTCACTGCGGTGACGCCAGGCCCCAACTGCAAAGGAAAGTGGGAGATAAGGAGAGAAGAGACATCAACCCACACTGAGATCCCCCACATCCATGGAATGTGCAGAGGTGAGTCTCCTGTAAGGTCTCTGAGATGTGCCCATCTCCTTCTCCCAACAACAAATCAGGCAGTTGGTGGTGACCGAAGCAGCCCTGGCTACAGGACCACAGCAGTCACCAATCCAGTAAAAGCAAGATCTCAAGGGGTGGGGGGAAGGTATAAACTGAACAAGCTGCTCCTCTATGTTGGCCAAGTGTTGGATGGGGAGGAGCAAGCCAGGCAGGCCTGTCTTTAGA